>JAJEJH010000516.1:138639-220092 GCA_026122585.1 Anacardium occidentale | reverse complement strand
CCCCTCGTATTCACCCTATACTCTCACCCGTACATCGGGTTCTGAATACTGCTGAATTCGGATCCCCTGATCCTCTCTGAAGCTACATGTAATGCCATGACATGCATATGCAGCTTATTAACTCATTACATGCTTATTTGATGCTTATCTGAAGCCATTAAATATTTATTCTGAATTCGCATGCTCAATTTCCCATTCAAATAACATTTTTCTGAAATTCTGCTGATGCACGGGCGTGCATGAAATGTGCACGGGCGTGCACCCTGACTCACGGGACCGTACACTGGTCGTGCGCCTGGTCGTGCCACTCTCGGGAATTTACTATTTATTGTCACTGAAATGCGTATGCACGGGCGTGCATGTACATTTTCTGGTCGTGCATGGGTCGTGCACACGGGCGTGCATCTGGAGAAACACAGGCTCACGGTCGTGCCATAATGGCGCACGGTCGTGCGTCTGGTTCTTCAACAAAGCACCGCTCGGAAAATGCACAAATGGCCAACCAAATCACATTCATTCACGATCACACTTCAAACACATGTTATCCACATCCCAAATAACACAGTTCAAACATCATATATCACATGCATCGATCATTCCACGATTTACCATGGGATTATCTTCTTTCTCTTTCTAAAGCCATACATACACACATGCAAGCTTCAAGGGTGGAAATCCATCAACCAAATCAACATGCAATCACATATAAGCCTTCCACACATTCATCAGCATGCAATAAATTCATCCATGGCATCAACATTCATCAAACAAGCTGGGAAAACGCAAGAAGAAGTGAGGAACACTTACCTCTCTCCATGCTTTGAAACCAAGCTTCAAATCACTAATCTCTTGGCTCTCTAATAGGATTAGGAGGAACCGGCTGCTGAATTTTCTCTCTAAGGATGGGAGGAGCTGCAAGGAAGAGAGAAATTTTGGCTAAAGAGGAAACTTGGGTGAGAAAAATGACATAATGCTCACGGCTCACTTATATAGCATGCCACGCACGGGCGTGCACCAAGGATGCACGGGCGTGCACCAGGGAAAATAAGTATAACTTATTTCCCGCTCGCTCGCCTAATCGAATCCTTCCGAAAGGATTCCAACGGAAGCCACATGGCTTCGAAAACTTACCAACTCACCCCTGAACTTAACCAGACTCCCAATCTCTCTCTGAATTCGATTTCTAACCCCAAAATTCTACCCCTAAGGGCTTCCGGATCTAGGATGCTACACACAACGATAAGGAGAAGGTTTCGATTGATTTTGGTATGATAATCATATTTATCGCTGAAAAATTGGGCATCTCGGTTGACGGGTATGGAGAGTTTCAGATAGCTTTTAAAGAATCACATATGTTAAATGTCGATGTTTTCTATCGGATGCGAGTGATTGAAAAAGATGGTGATAATGGGTGGAGATTACCTGCGATTGTTGGAGACCATGAGCCATTTGCTAGACCTTCTGCTGCACCTTCGGTTGCTGAAACCAATGCTCGACGAGGAAGACGAGCCCATCCTAAAGCGGGTCCCGAAGTGTAATCAGCTTCTAAGCTTCAAGTGTTAATCGAGTTAACCAAGCAAGTGGATGCGAATGTGGCTCAGCTTGCTAGTGATTTTCGGGCATTTCAGGATAATATGGAAACTCGCTTGACCCGACTTGAGTCCAGAGTTGATACTCTAGTTAACATAGCGGACTTATCTCCTCAGCAGCCACCCGAGCCTTAAACCCTCATGTGCATTTGCATTTTTTTTTTTCAAAACATTATCTTTGAGGAACATATAATTTATCTTGTTCATCTTGTTATTATTTTCTGGATTTGGCTTGTTTTGATATTATATTTTGACTTATATTCATCTTTTGAATTTTATTGATGTGTTGGAATATGTCAATTGTTGGATCATATTGATATTGCTTGGTTGATAATATGGTAGTTAGATGATTGATTGGTTGATGGATATATTGGAAGTGTCTTTTTATGATGACTTGTTTTGGGAAATCTTAAAAAACAGGGGAGACTATGTTAAATTTTTTTTTGATTAATGGAAAAAAAGGGGGAGAAATATAAGCATGTTAAAATTGATATTAATTGATATTGGTAATTAAAGCTAAAACTAAGGGGGAGTGCTTAAAGTGAGGGGGAGCAATTTTCTATTCCTTAGTTAATATATTTTAAAATTATCAATTATCACCATATTTTTATCATCAATCAAAAAGTGGGAGATTGTTGAACCCTTGATGTTTTGATGATGATAAAAATATGATGAAGTTGCTAATTAATGATAAAAATATGCTTAAGTTGCTAATCAATCCCTTGCCTGAAGTAATTCATGACCAAAGAAGGGAGAAAAACTTTATTTTTGCAGGATATAGGTCTCGCACGACCATGTGCTATTGTAGCACGACTGTGCTTGACCAAAAAGGGTCATCGTATGTCCAAAACACGGGACAGTGTGCCTGACCGTACAAGGTTCTGTGAAAATCTGAACAAAATTTTTAGAACCAACATGGGCGTGCACTCATGATGCACGACCGTGTGCATGCACAACACGGTTAACGTACTATCAGTCCAACCGTGCAACACGACCGTGTGGAGTCAAAGATCTCAAAAGTCAAAGACACGACCGTGTGCAAAATTCTTGAAGAGCACGAGATATCAAGTCGTGCAAATAAAGCTGTGCAACGAGTCAAAGTAAGGCAGTCAACGCATGACCGTGCACATGGAAGACACACGACCGTGCGTGATGAAAAGTGAAGAGCACTACCAAGGGCATTACCAAAGAGATCGTGCAAAGCTGGTCGTGCAAGAGCATAAAGGCACATATTCAACACACGATCATGCGGATATGGCACACGACTGTGCACTAGCAAAAGAATGCACGTGTGATGCCAGCGTGTTCATCGTGCAGCCAAGTCGTGTGAGCTTCTGGATTTTTTAGGCAAAAGCATGAAGGATCGAAGCACGGTCGTGCATCAAGGCCACACGACTATGAATGGTTGAAGCACGACCATGCGTTAAGGACATACGACCGTGCACCATTGGCGCTAAGGTTTTAATTCGACTGTTGGGAGTCTGATCGAGGTAATAAATATAGCAAGCACGACCGTACACTCGAAGAGCATGACCGTGCACCTGGAAAATTTATTACAGAGCATACTTTTTCAACTACCTCAACGGATACAAAGCTAGCAAAACGGTTTCTTGCTATTCCAGACAATAATTGGAGTATAAAAGAAGACTCATTTGAAGTGAAGAAGGTTACTGAAACGTATTGCAAAAAATCAATCCATCTACTTCAATCTTTGATTGCTATTTCTCTCTCTCTAAGCTTATACACTCATACACTTGAGAGATTTGTACTTATATTTGATTTTCAGCCTATTCAGAGGCAACAACAATCAATCTCTTGATCAACACTTCTTCTGTAAAAAAGACGAAATTCCTTTGTGAGAAAAACTATTGTATCTTCGGGTTTTAAAGATAGTGGAAACTTCAATTGGGTTTGATTGAAGAAGAGGACGTAGGAGGCTTGTGTTCAAAGCTCCGAACCTCTATAAACATGACTGAGCAATCTTCGAACTCTATCTTTTTATTGTGCATTGTGATTATTATTGTGTGTGTTGTGATTATTGTTTTAGATTCTCAAATTTTTTTAAATAATCCTATTTACCCTCTCTCTAGTATTATTTCTCTAAGTACTAAGGTTTTTCATTTACATTTTTAAGATTTCATCTATTTTTTTGTAATATTCTTTTTCTTTGTCTGTTTTGTTTCTCATGGAATGTTATACATGACATGAAATATGTATGCTGATGTAACGTGTATGCTGAATAGTTATAAAACTTACCCTTAGGTATGGTTTTCTGAAAACTCTTTTTGATATAAAGATCTTAAATATATACATATAATATGTGCTAAAAACTAAATCAGAAAGTACTGTATCTGAAAATATTTTCTGTGCTGGCTAGACTGATGAATATAAGGATTTGACACCCTGACCATGTGAGCTCAATCCTATAATAAAACTACTTATGCATAACCAGCACTCTCTTTAACGAGTTTGGTCAAAAACCATATCCTCTTTAGCGGACACTAGTTTCCCTCTCTAGCGGGTGTGCAAATTCACAAGTACTCCATCATATTCACCTCTAACTAATTTCTAGAATATCGTATAGTTATACTGTAAAAAATATGCTATTGGATTCTTAGATCTATTTTTGAAAAAATTTGATACGACATGTCGTGCTCTATACTGCTAATCATGGATGATATTTTGTTTATATACTGTTATTATTGGATTTTGTGCTTAGAATGGCTTAACGTTGCTTATGGATGCTTTAAAAGTATTACTGTATTGTTTCTTAAGGTAGACAAACGTGTATAAGTGAACACACGAGCATCTATGAAGACACACAAGGCCATGTGTAAGGCGTGTGTTCGGTTATGCTAGCTTTTAGAATCATTTCATGAAATTTTGCCTAACCATACGGGCGTGTGGTGCAAACACATGTGTGTGCATACAAGGCATAAGGTCGTGTCTTACACTTACACGGGTGTGCAACTGTCTATCAATACTTCCCTGTCTTGCTAACACAGGCATGTGATATTAGGATCAAGCACACGAGTGTGTGTATCGCTCACACAAGCGTGTGTCTGGTTTTCCAAGCATACACGAGTGTCATGCAAGACTATGTTTTATGCAGAAATGAGACCATATGGGCATGTTTCCACGGACACATGGTCGTGTGCTCAATTTGATTTTTATAGATGACGTTTAGAAACCCATAAATCCTAATCCAAACTCACCTAAACTTCTCCAAATTTCATTCAAGTATCAATACACACTTAAAGCTTCTACTAGCATGTATATATTCATCCAAATCTCATCTCAATCATGCCACAACTCATAGATAAAGCATAAAATATATGTATACAAAGAGATACACACATAATCATGGAATCATCCACTCAATGATCCATCAAAACATCATCCAAAACTCAAGCATATTTATAAAGCTTCAAACAAGTAACAATGGTTCTCAAGAACTCAAAAAAGCAAAATATGCTATGAAACAAGGTGAAAGAGGTAAGGGAACACTTACCTCTAGCCATGGAAGTTGGATTTCTCTCTCTAGGAGCTTATGGATCTCTAATCTGAAGTTGAGTTGCTAGTTGATCTCTCTCAACCCTAGGGTTTGTTAGGAAAACGAAGAAGAAGAAGAGAATGAAAGCTAGAACTACGCACCTAGAAAATAAAAAGGTATATATGACTAAATGACATGACACACGGTCGTGTATCCTAGACACTCAATCGTGTGTGCAATGGAAATCTTAATTTTCTCTTTTTTCGCACCATACATGAAATATTCTCTCAAGAATACCTATGTACAAGCCACGAAAGGATTCTAAATGACTTTTCTACCCTTGAACCCTCTCAAATCTACTTTTTATCAAAAAATCTCACTTTTATCTTTGATTTCAAAGCTTAAAAGATAGTTATACCCTTAGGCTATTACAATTATGAACTCTAAAATGATCTCGTAGGATCATGTTAAGTTTATTTTAAAACATAAACCATAATATTTAACACACACGTATGTACAAGCTATGACTCTTTATTCACGAGTGTACGTGTAATGGTCATGGGCATGCCTATTTTGTAGTCACACCTGTGTTGGCTTTCTATAAAATTAAACGCGATGAATTTGGTCATTCACATTTGAAAAATTAAAATCACACTCATACACCATTCTACTAACATAAATATTGTGTATTCTAGCTTTCATCTTGTTTTTTTGGAACTACCTTAAGTGTCATTAGCCTTTTCGATGGATAAATAATCGATTAGTTACTAGTTTGTTACTGCCTAAAGAACTTTAAAATAAGTTTAGGAAACACCCTATATAATGATTTTTACTTGCTATTATTTTTTGGAATTCGTAAAATATGTATGTTGGTTTACTTCTTCCCATTGTTTTTAATCGGTTTTTATAATTATACTATTTTGCCACCTTTTTGGTTACTTTAGGGAAACCTTTCATGAGTACAGGAGTATATTTTCTATGTATAGGCGTACATGAATTTGTTAACTTTTTATGTTTGACCACGCACAAGACCTTCATATCAGAGACTCCCATGTTGTGACTCCTATTAAAGCTAAATGTATGGCTTACAACATTGCTCTGTATAGGCATAAATATATGCTTGACCATAATCTTTATTGACTTCAACAATAACTCATGTATAAGACTTTATGTACAAGAGAGGCTTGCTCGTAAATGACATTAAATCAACCATGTATGGGCATACAACATAAGTGTATAAGCATACATAGTATTTCTGAAATAAGCTCATAAAGTAGGCCTTCGTAGGCTCGTGACCAAGTATGTACTCCTCTAAAATGAAATATGTATAGGCGTAAATATAATGGTTGTACATCTAGGAAAATTCTGTAAAATAAAGTTTTGTTCACTTTTAGTCATGAACCAAGTCATGCCTTGGACAAAGTTAGCATTTTTAATCATGTTTTTGTTATCATCAAAACACCTAAGGGCCTAACATTGATATTACAACAAATCTACACACTTTATAATGGATTTATGAAGTTGTTTTTCTTAATTTCGAAGAAACCATCACAAATAAAGAAACCAGTTATGACCTTTTTTAAGCAAAGGTGATGGTAAAACCAACATCGTCAACATCCTTAATGTCAAGCATCCCATTGATAACGCTTTAGGCTTTATAAAAATGTAGATAGCATTCCATTGAAGGTTAATATGCATATGCTCACTCAATAACTCCACCAATCTATAACACATAATGGTCAAATGTATTTTAACCAATTTTCTCCCATAGAAGTCATTATGAAATCTTTTATCATTGTCTATTAACCTTTGTATGCAACCAACACAAAAAGTGACATTTTAATCAGTCCTACAATAATAATTTGATATGTATTAGAATAAACAAATAAAATTGCAAAATCATATTGACACTTCATTGTACATGAAATGTCATAACTCCTAACTTTCAAAATTTTACATTTGTCCCCTAAAACCTTACAAACCCTTTCCTATCTTCAAAATCTTACAACTAACCCCCTAAACAGTAACACTTAAAAAACAAGAATGATTTCATCTTATTAGTATATTGAAAACGCTAAAATTTGTAAAATTTCATATACCCCCAAAGTTATTAATCTTATATCTATCCCCCTAAAATCTTCCTAAAACTTTATGAGCTTTAAAATCTTATAATTAGCCCCTCCAATTCGATGTTTAGTGTTCTAGCATAAAGTTTAGTGGGCACACTAAACTTAAAAAGAATATTTAGCTTTTAAGTTTGTAAATACATCCCTAAAACATTAGTAAAAATTTTATATATCCTCTTATGTTCTAAAATATTGCATCGATCCCTCAAATCGAAGTTTAACATTACTGTATGAAGTTTAGTAGGAACACTAAACTTGATGAGAATGTTTAGCTTCTATATTTGGTAGCTAAACCTTGAAAAACCGTTAAAAATTCCTAAACCTCCCACAGTTTTAAACCTTAACTTATCACATCCTAGCTGCTTAACTTATCTACTAAGTCGACTGCTCACCTCCTGTAGCAAACATCTTGAAAACTGAATGGACTTCTAGGATATAAATGGAGATACTAGAGTACTTTTGGATTTGTTGGTTATAATACGAGATTTATGTCTTGTTATTTTAGCCCATGTGTTGTTCTTTTAAGAATTCATTCATTTGAATTATTATTGTAACAATCCTCTTTCATCAATTCAATATATAATTTGTACTTGGGTCAATTAAGACATAATTACTAAGAAAATCGGAGCTCAATATTTTAATTGCGAATTCCTATAAAATAGGTAACACCAAAGAGAAGTTCATGATTTTTTTAGAGTTTCCTTCTTCAATTATACTTCAATTCACTTTAGGTTAGTTGAAGCACTTTCGATTTCTCTTATAATAATGTTGAACCTATTAGTTATAATGCATCAAAAGTGCATATATAGAATAATTTTTCTGAAGTTTTATTATAGATCTAAAAATCTTGGACAGTCGGTATCCTTTACTCACTCCGTTGAAGCAGGCTAATTAAACGTAAATAAAATTGTTAGCATATGAAAGAATAATTATTCCGACTTTGTAGGAGGTGTCTATTTATTCTCTATAATTGCCTTGTCACATAACAAGCAAATAGAATTGACCAAATTGTTGATTATTTCAAGTCATAATTAATAAAAACTCGTTAGGCCTTTTGCAAATTAATTCTAATAGAGCAATTTACATCACCTTAGATTAGGTTTACGTGAAAACACCTTTTTTAACTCTGAACCTAAACTCTCTTCACGGAGTTTAGATAATAGAATGGCAAACATGTCATTTTGCTTTCACCAACTAGTAACATCATAGTCCATTTGTAGATGCAATTTGCGATGTCTATAGAGAATTTGTAAAGTCTAGAATTCATGCCTAAAAAGTGAACAAAGCTGCTCAAAATTTCAATCTGCGAATTTCAACTTATTTTCTTTCAACCCGAACTCAATATCAAAACAAAAAAATCCGAATCTAACCAATGAAACTCAACACCAAGAGTCCCCCACCACTTTTGCGCCATTGCCACCACCATTAACATCTCAACAGCCAACAATCCCGCTCAAGTCACCCAAAAAAATCCAACCATCAACAAAAAAATTGGTGATTGGCTGTTAGGTTGTGAAAGGTGTGAAGGTCATTGGTCGAGACGGTGTAGAGATGGATTAGGTGAAACTATGTGCGTCACAGAGGTGAAAGAGGATAGGTACATAATACAGGGTGGCAGTGATAGTTTTTGGGGAATAAACATTTTCCATATGAATTTCATTTCATTCCTTGGTTAGGTGAGGAAAGCTGATCAAACAAAGGGAAAAGGTCTCCAAAGGATAAAGTACTATCTTTGGATGGTTCCCATATGAGGTGTCGTCATATGGAAGAATAGGGAAAGCGAAGGCTCTTGATATCTACTCTATAGAGGGAAAATTTTCCTTGAAAACGGTAGAAAGATGCCATATTTGATTATGGTATTAAAATCACAAATAGAACCATTTGGATGAGTTTGAATATTGTTGGAAATATTCTGGACGAAAATAATAGAATTCAACACCCACCCATCCAATTAAAAATTAACCATCTTTTGATTAACAGCTATCTATCTACAGTGCAAGAAAACGGCAGAGTGCTTCTTTAATGCTTGGCCAAAAGCATATTTCATGTACATTATACAAATGGTGGTTGGTTTTGCTTGTTTTGGTGGAGGAAATGCTTAAGAGAGTGAGAGAGGTAGGCGACAGCTTCAGGAGGGAAGAAAGAGGCTGTGGTGGCAATAATGGTGGAGAACAGGAAAAGGGAGAAGGTGAGACTGGAAACAACAATGTTTTAGAAGGGAGGCTTTAATATAATGGTAATACGGTACTTGCAGTTCCTTTTAATTAAAATAAATTTTTGGTGGAGAGGCTTGAATTATACATCTAGATGGTGAAAATGTTTTTGAGGCCAAACCTAGACTGGGAAAATGTTAATCACTCATTCTAGCATTGTCGTTATAATAAAGAGTTTAATGGCAGATTGGATAATATGTATACTTATATTAAATTATAATTTAAAGTCAATAATATTAATATATATTATTTTATTGCTAGTATTTATTATAAATATATAAAATTTTATTATTACTGGTTTGATATAAAATTTAAATATTGTTTTATTTTGTTCTTTTGAAAATAAGGAATAAATAATCCTACAAAATTTTGTTTGATAGAAATGAGTCAGAATTGTTTAAAAACAGATTTTGAAATAGTATAATATTAGAAAATGATTAAAAGATGTTTCCACAATTTTTAATGATTTTAAATTGAAAACAATTTTTAAATATCATATTATAACTGATAAGATACAATTCAAAAATTTCACGTGTGTTTTAATTTTTTTAAATTTTTTTTGAATCACTAATCAAATAAAGAATAGCTCTTATTAATAGTTAATATGAGATCTATAACTCCAATAATTAATAAATAAAATCATATTTATACAATTAACAACTGATAATGCAAAATAATATTTTTGGACGAATTTAATCTAAATTAAGAGACATGAGACCTAATTTGAGAAATGGTGAGATCCAAAAAAGCCAAACTAAGATAGGTGAGCTAAGGGTTGAATTTGATTTAAAAAAGATTAAATTTAAATGTCAAATTGAATCAATTCAAATTTCAATATTTGAATCAATTTGAAATAGATGTAGTATTTATGAAAATAATACATCTTGAGTACAAACTCAACTCCTTTAATCAAAATTCGAATTCAAACTCATGCCATTTGAATTGAATGTAACCCTAATGACATTGTAGCTAACGAGACCTATAATTTTATAGACTATTAATATTAGGTAGGTGTGCCAATATTACTTAGGTGCGGTGGTGGTCCTTTTTCTTCTTTCTATTTAATTACAAAATTTACATTAATTAAGTAATATCCAAAAGCTATAATTTACATGTAAGTCACATGATAGGAATTAAGATATATCTGTTGGGTTGAAGTTAACAGACTAACTAAATTTGATGACAATTACGAATTACTGATACCATAAAAGTTATATTAATTAAGAAAAACCATGCATGCATGCAGGTAAATGAACAACTTTTATTAGCTCAGAAGATTCATTTAGTCATAAAATAAGCTGTTTAAGGTAAAGTTTCACCTAATAGCTAATCATAATTTTGATTTAGAAATTTTTGGAAGGATTATTGTGTGGTTGCTAGTCAATTTCCTACCACACAAATTTGATGAAATCACACCATTGTTTGTTATGCTAGCTATTTTAAGCAACTAAATTTGCCTCCATAAATATATATATATATATATATATATATAATGATTATAAAGAAAGTTTAACTAAGGGTTTGTTTGATACAAACTTTTAAAAGGGAACTTATGGAATAAAACTTTAATAGGCTTTTGTAATAAAATAAAAGAAAAAAGTTAATTTTTCGTTAAGAAATTATGCAAAAGAGAAGCTCAAAGTCTGACTCATAACCAATCTACGCAAAATTCTATTAACATTTATGAAGTACAATCAAACACCAAATTCAACCATTAATGAAATGTTTGACCTGTTCATGGCTCAACTCATTCTAGGTCAAGTGAAATTTAAATTCAAATAGTTTGTATTTTACTTGATATAATCTCAAGTTCAAAGTTCTTGGCTAGACTAAGCTTATTGCGAGCTTGGTCAAGCTTTACATTTAGGGTTGGATACGAAGAGAACTGAACATGAACACGAGATTGTTCGGGTTTGCTTTGTTTGGTCTCCTAGCATATCCGTGTTCGACTCGTGTTCGACGAACAACTGTGCTAAAGAGTTCAAGTTTCGCGTTCGTACGAGCCACGCGCGGATGGGTTCGTTTGTGTACCTCAGTATCGTTGCTACGAACAAACAGAGTAAATGACTGCAACTGGATTACGACCGAGACGGAACAAAGACAAGAAGGGAAATGGACGGGACCAGTCGAACAAGTGCACCGCGTCATCAACACTGGATTTTCGAGAAAGAGGATGGAAGAAATTCTAGTTTCTGGAACCAAATGAATAGTTTGGTTCAACCAAACTGTTCGTCTCACCGAGTTTGGGTTTGTATTCGTATTAAACAAACACCATCACGCAAACTCGTATTCACATTTGGTTTGCAGTATGCTCAATTAGTTTTGTGGGTGAATGAAGTGAACTCGAAATTGAGTCTAAACGTGCTCTATTTATGTTAATTAACTCATTTTATTCTTCATCGTACAATCGTGCTCATTTCATCCACAGTTCGAAACTCTAATCAATTCCATTGAGCCCGACGATTCTTTCTCACTTTGATTCTTTTTTTCTTCGATTAGGGTAATGTATTCTTTGATTCTTTCTCTCTCTCTCTCTCTCTCTCTCTCTCTCTCTCTTTTTTAATTTATTTATCTATTTTTGGTTTCAATTCGTAGGGTTAATGGTGGGCATCGAGTAATTTTATATTACCAAAATTAGGTAAGCAATTAATCATAATAATACCGATTAATGTAATTTAAGAAATTCATAAAATAGATTCACATAAAAATACAAAATATTTCCTATTGTTTAATATGCATCAAATCAATATAAATCTCTAAATATATATATAAACATATTCTTAAACTCTATTGACCTTAAAGTTGTCCTAACTCTATTCCTAAGAAATTCGACTCACAATTATCACAGGTTAAGTGAATTAAAACATATCTAGCTCCATTCATGATTTGATAAAAGATTTTGTTTTGATTGTTGTTTTGATTGTCAAAGATCAAAGGTATGATTTTTCTCTCTTTCTTCCTTAGACTTTTGTTTTGCAAAAAATGATGGTAAAATAATTTTAATCATATGATGGGTAGGGAGAAAACCAATCTTATATATTCATTAGAAGAACATCAGTTACATCTCCATCAAAGTGTATTATTTTACATAAACCCTTCTTTATTGAATTTTGTTTATATATATATATATATATATATATATATATATAATTTTGTTAGATAATAATGATGTTTTTTGAATGCGTTTAATTGAAAATCTTTATAATTGAATGAGCTTTTATTTTCATTGAATAGGTTCTTGAAATTGATTTCATATATATAGAAAGTAGGTATAGAGAAAGGATGGAAAGTATGATTACAAAATTAGTACCGGATTATATTAGAAATAGAATCGCCCTTAGTTTTTTTAATTAGCATCGGAATAGTATGGGATTAAATTAGCATCAGAATAGCATAGGAAAATGTAGCATCGGATTAGCATTAGGAAAGGTTAGTATTAGATTAGCATCAAGTTGAGAGATTAGAGTTTAGCATTGGATTGGCATCTAACCGATTTTGCATTGGATAATTTCCTATGCTAATCTGATATAGAAATAACATTGGACATTGATTTTGATGGTAAAATAATTAGCCTTGCCACTTTTAGCATACGACAAAAATTCGATGCTAATCCATTACTAAAGTGATATAGCATCTGATTGGCATTGAATTTTGGCCGATACAACAAGCAGATTTTTTTGTAGTGCACCTAAGGTTTCATGTAGGAAAAATCATCAGCAAAGGTGAACAATTTATGGATCCCTTGTAAAGGACTCAAACCATCTTTAGTTATCCAGCAAACGGGTTCGAAAAGTAAGTATGACAATGAAAAAGTATTAAACACTCATATTGTCCAATCTGGACATTGGTCTCCACTCAGTATTTCATTTTAATAGCGTTTTATAAGGTTCTTAAGAGTCCCAAATTAAACATATGATGCAAATAGATTGATGATGTCATAGGCAACAAAAAATATAAAATTACTTTACTTTCTAATAAACGGGTTCGAAAAGTTAAGTATGACAGTGAAAAAGTATTAAACACTCATATTGTCCAATCTGAACACTGGTCTCCACTCAGTATTTCATTTTAATAGCGTTTTACAAGGTTTTTAAGAGTCCCGAATTAAACATATGATGCAAATAGATTAATGATGTCATAGGCAACAAAAAATTTAAAATTACTTTACTTTCTAATAATTAAACTTAAACAATTAATTATCCTAAGCTAACTAATAAAAAAATAATGAAAACACGGGCGATTGTTAAATTCTAGTAAAGTAATAAAATAGAAAATTTATCTAAAGCAATACTGAAATATAAAAGTTACCAATATGAAGAAACCTCCGATCAAAAGGTAGTATCTACCATCTTTGTAACTTGTTCATTAATACAAAAGATAATTTAAAACAGTTTAATAGTCAACCTAAAAACAATAGAACTAACCCTAAATTTTTTTTGTTTTCTCTTACAAATTAGCTTATTAAGCAAAAAATCTTCAATAATAAACCCTAGCTCCTAAGAGAATTTTTAGACTAACCTTTTTACTTTAACTCTAAAGTTGCATTAACAACTAGAAAAATAGTTGAAATTAAATGTAAACTCATCCCAATAATGGTTTATCAATTTAAACTAATTTTTTCTTAAAAAAGTCAATATTAATTAGAAAGCCTGTTAATAGAATCTTTTATCGCTACTAATCATGGAATCAATAATCACCAAATAATCAAACTCAACATTAGCTATAGATTAAATAAATATAAAACCCGAATAGTAGTTCTCCTAATCAAATCATTCATCAATTATAAACAATTAAGAAAAGGAGAAAATCAGATACTCAATTGAAATGAAAAAAAAAAAAAACATAAGTCTCACAAGTTCAAATTGATGATTTCAATTCCTTCGATACGAATACAAGAATTTAGCAAAGCATGATTAAAGAACACAAATAATTATTTGAAAAATAATGTTTTGTTTTTTGTTCCAACTATCCATATATCTTTCTCAATGAATTAAAGCTTTATTTATATAGTAGGGTTGGTGTAGAGTAAAAGCCTTGAAGAACTAAAATTGAATTTTGTGGTCCACACTGTAGTGGGATTTGAGAGCATAAAACGATGTTATTCATACTTGAACTCTCTTATTGATGTATAGATGAATTTGAGCTTTTGAATCACTCAATTTAGAAGTCAAAAGCTCAAGTTATTCCTATTTTAGTACTTAGTGTTTGGACAAGAAATCTTGTCATGAATAGGATTTTGTCAGTTTTCGAAACCTGAATTTCAAGTAATTGATTGGAGGCCTAAATGAACTCAGATTTTGGCCCATAATATCTTTTCGGAAAGCTTGATATGTCCACTAGAACTTTGCGAAAGACTACTTCTAAATTATGGAACTCCAACTTAATAAAAAAAATAGAAACAAGCACCAAGGGTCAAAAACATAATTTGTTAGAATTTTCTTTGTTCAATTGTTGTAGTTCCACCTCATTTGTTCTCTTCCTTTACTCGTCTTCTTGAATTTGGTTGGATTTTTTGAATGATTTTTCCCAAGTGTCTTTTTGTTCCACTTTTCATCAAAATAAGCATAAAACCCTATAAAACTCAACACACACCTTGTGATCTTAAATATGCACTAATCAAGGGAAAAATCATAGAATTCCACTCAAAAACATAAAAATTAACCACGTATATGTATGCCTAAAAAACACCTATCATAGATATATCAAACAATAAAACAAATAGAACACATCACAATAATTACTAAAAAACTAAAAATAACAAGAAATAAATAAGGCAATTATATAAATTAATAACCCTATAAAACATAAGTTAGTGTACAAAATATTTTCAAGAAGATTTGATCTGCGCACGAACACCTCCAAGATGGAGCACAAACAAGCATGTTCCCAAGCAAGTGTGCATCATTCGTACTCATCCATGTACTGTCTCTGATGTTTTAACTATAACATCAATTCTTTAGTGCAGGCATTTAACAAAATTGTAAATACTACAAGTCAACACACTAACACTCTAAACAAAGTTAAATATCATATTTGAAACAATTTTTTCAATTCATCAATCAAAATTAAAGGCCCAAAAGATGCAAAATCATGAACTAATTTGCAAATACCTTAATAGTGGTAAGCAGGCAAACCAAGCAACTAAATTTGATTATTAAATTTTGGCAATTCTCTAATGTTTCGCCTACCAACCAATATGTGTCGACGCGCCAATTCAAAGACACATATACCAAGCAACTAAATTTGATTATTAACCATGAAATGTCTATAAAATCATATGACAACAATATTAAACATGTCTAATAATGCATTTCTAAGAAAATGAAACAAGCAAAACAAATTAATCAGGTTCAAGTAATATAAAAACATGAATTATGTGATATTAATTCATGCGACTCATTAAACATGGTGACCTAAACTTTAAACATGTAATTTTTATAAAACAAAACTGATAAAATTGGATAACCATGGTTCCTATCAGTTCAACAACCAACCATAGACATCCCATGATAATAGGCAGATGCGTACACTAGATAAGCTTATAGCTTCCAGTTGTAAGCATCCACAGACCATGGTTGGGCATCTGCAATTAATATCGATTGAACATAATGGACACACAAGAATAAATGAATCTAGTAAGTCATAACTACAATAGCATCCCCTCAAGAAACATATCTAGATGTTAACTCTTCAGGTACTTTTTCTTCGATGCACTATGGCTAAGCATACCTCAAATAAATTCATAGACTTAGTTTTTCTCAATCTCTCAATATGTTTCACAGATACCTAAAAGTAATTCTCAAGTGTTACCTAGACCCTAGAAAAATGTCGTTTAAGGTGTTAAAATACCTCCAGAAAATTCAACAGAGTTTTCCTAAAGAATGTAAAAAGTTATCCCTCTTTTAAATAAGGAATCCTGACCCTTTATATAGAGTTAATGATCCTTAGGGCAAAACTCCTAGTGGAATTCCTCTTCCTATTTTCTTAGAATCATCCTTCAGATACTTATAATATTTAAAATTACCTTAAAAATAGACAATCCTTACTATGAGTAGTCATCTAGTAGGCATTTGTTGGTAGCTAGTAGACATCAATGAATACGTGTAAGAAAGGAGTATCTATACACTACATTGAAACAGAAGTAAATGCATACTACTTGTAAAAATGCAATAAAGTACAAAAACACCTAGTTTTGGACCAACACCTATACTTCCATGAATTGATCAAGTAAACCATTTGCCCACCACATCGTGTCAGCTCTAAACAGGCTAAAACAAGGCCCACAATGTTGTTTTATGTGAAAGAGAGCTTAAAAGGTGTTTGGAAGGTTATAATATCTAAGCTCAAGTATATTTACGAAGTATAGTCTTTTGTTCTCAATATGTTGGCCTCAGCTTATGAATTCGTTTGGAATAATTTTTGATGGGGTTAAGCGTGTTCAGCCATAAATATGGTGAAGTAGAGCAAGACGCACAAGCATGCATCCAGTTGTGTTTTGCCATGTCACAGTCATGTTCATGGAATCATGCATAACCAGATTTGAGCAAAGACATGATCGTGTAGGGCAACATCATGACTGTGCATCTATAGAAGGCCAAAAATATTACAAATTTTATAAAAGATAGCATGGTTTCTTGCACGACCAAAAAAATGATCATGTAACCCATGCACAACTGTGTGTCAAGGCATACATGCTCGTGCATTAAGTAAAATTCACAAATGTAGCTTTATGTAAAGCATAGGACATAGGGAACACTATGCAGCATCTACGTAGCATTATTATAAGTTAAGATAGGAAGAAATTATACAGCATGAGCATATCATGACATGACATGCTATATTAACGATTTCAGAAGGGGATTCAAGGATCCAAATACATGTTTTAACAATATAATATCTTTAAGGGGTGAATACAATAGGGCACCTATAAGTTGCACATCTGCTAGAGAGGGAGCCAATGTCAATACATATACAAGTACACACACACACACACTAGTGTGCTAGTTTTTAGTTTTTAGTTTCTGATCGCATGTTAGGATATTAAAGCACACATGGCTAAGGTGTCAAATCTTTTTATTCATTAGTCTAATCAGTATAACAAATTTTTAGCTATGATAATTTCAGATATGTTTTGTTTTCAAGATTTTTAGATCAATACAGATAATTATTTTCAAAAAATTAAGCCTATGGGTAGAAGCGTGTTTTCAGCATAATTCACATCATAACATTCATTTCATTACATGAAATAAAAATTCTGAATGATTACCACGTAAAAGTATTAGATAAAGTTATTTATGCAAATTTTGAATAGACTTATTCAATCACAACTGTGAAGAAACAAAATCATTGGTTATGATGGAAAAAGTTAAAGAAACACTTACTAAGTAATTTATTACTCACCTTTTTATATTTCCTTATATGTAGGTTAGCTGGATAGGAGCTAATGAAGGATGAGTTGGCTACAACTATAAGGGGGAAATAGATACAATTTTGTGCAGAAAGCATGGTTGTGGCTCACATGCTTGTATATGTTTTGTGGATGCATTTGGTGTAGTATGTGCATGTTTAGTAGTACTGTGAATAATGATGAAAGATGATTTTCAATATATTTGTATATATTATAAAGTTTTCAACCCACCATTGTGTGATTCATGTCTTTTTACTTCCGTTTGCATGATTTCAATCAACTTTGTATATGATTTCTACTATATATATTTATAGGGGATTTCATTTAAATATTACTATAATTTATGATAATTGTAGATATAACTAGAAACAGTAGTATATACAGTCATAGGTCTAACATGCTAGGTTTATTTTTTGTCAAAATATCACCCTATATACGGACTAAAAACTAATAAGACCAAATAACAAAAGCCTTTGATAAATATTATGTCATAATGGGAAGCCTTTTAACATAGCACTACCAAGACATGCCCTACTTTATGGGAACCTTATTCACCAAAATGAAAGGTAACCCATTATTAGGTGAAACATTGGTTGCTAGTTATATTGGGTGAGACTTAACTAATAAAAGTAGCTTGTTCTCTAAAGCAAAGGTGAAATCTATTACAGGCTGAATGAAGACATATTCGTTGATATGTGGGATATAAAGTATCTAACCGATTAATATTGAGAATTACAATTGAGGTTTACATAATTGTCGGAGAAAAACCTAAATTGAAATCATAAGCTTTTACTGATTGCTTCAATGACCTACCTATTTGAGTCACCTTAGCTTGTTCGCTAAAGCAAAGGTTAAGTTGACTCGATGAATCTCAGTCTACTAAAAACTCCACTAGAACTTCCTAAGTTCAATAATGAGAGTTGTTAGCTAGAAGAAAATAGTGAGAGCATTTAATATAATCCTAATTAAATGAATTAAAATAAATCAAATAATTATTCTTTTCTATACATATGTAGATCATCATACCATGATAAATTCTAACTCATTGTTTTTAATTTTGGATAAAGAGAACATGTTGGAAGGTGCCAACTTCTTGATTATAAAAACTTAAGGATGGTCTAGCATAAAAAAGATAGCTTATATGTCCTCGAGGGTAAAGCTCCCTCAAAACCTGGTCCCAATTCCATCCTTGAAGTCCTTAATGCTTATCACAAGTATTAGAAGGATTTTAAACAATTCATTTATCTTAAGTGGTCATTTTCCCTTTCCAAACCTCTTTCCCTAGCTTTTTTAGCTCCTGATGATAAGTCTATAAGATTGACTAAATATACTTCTTGTTTCTTAAGTCTGGACTTTTCCTAAACAAGAATGGTTTTCAATGCTATCACATTCCATTATGTTATAATTAATTTAGAATGGATCATATATCAGAGGTAAGGAATTAATAATCAATTGGACAAAGAAACATTCATCCATAGTTATTCACATAGCCCTCAACCTTGTTATCGTATTGGCCATTTCAGTCATATGCTCATTCATAGTATAAAAAACTTTATGTTTGTAAGTGTACTCATTATTATTGTACAACGAGACTTGTTAATAGATTCATATTGAGAAGCCTTTTTTAACAACTTCGTGTATTCCTTAACATTATTAGTGATAGCAATGGTTGACTTAATATTGCTAGCCACTATCATCCGCATGAGCTTAAGACTTCATTTTTCTTTTTAATCTTTCCCAAGCTTTATGGAAGTATCTCTCTTCAATTGTACTAGCCTCATTAAGTTCAACGGTCTTATCATAAAAGTCAAAAATATTAGATACTAGTATATATGTACTAGATGAATGTAATATTATCTAAAATGGACACATTTAAGATGACATGAGTGAATGATGTCTATATTAATTATATTTTATTAGTTATCAAACTAGTCGAATTAGAAAGTTTTGATAGACATAAATAGTTAATGAAAATAAATTAAATTACTTGTGATTATATGATATTACAAAAATAACTTGAAGACATAGAATGTTTATACATGCATGATTAAAGATCATCATTTATAGAATATTTAAGGATCACCCAAAGGTTGATAGATTATTTCTAGAATCATGAACACAATTGTGGTTAATGAATATACTTGGCTAAGTAAGTTTAGTATACCAAAGACACAAGCATATCTAATTAGAGTATATGACACAACTACTTTAATTTTTGAAATAAAATATCAATTATGTTAAAGTTCTTTATTGTCATAACTCCCAAATAAGAACGATGATATGCATTTAATGTTTAATATCATAAAATATTTTGAATTTGTATTATAGGTTTGTGTAATTACTGAGAGCATTATTGTGTATAAGCTTTATGTAAATTGGTTTTTTTTTTTTTTTTTTTGCAGTATTAGTTGAACTTTAATGAATGAAAAGAATGAGTTGAATTTAACTTAGAAGTGTTAAACTTGGACCAGACTTTAGACATTTATCAGAGTCATTTAAACTAAATTGTAATCAGGTTGTGACATAAAATTTGTATGTCTCGACATGCACTTTCTACCATATACATATGCTATATTGAAACTTTTACAACTCAACTACCAATTGTTTCTTTTCTTTGTACAATTGCACAATAGGGAATGCAATCTATTATTGGTGGACATTGGTCTCACCTATATTTCTAACATTATAATTCAAATCATTTAATGTTAAATCATAAAAGAAAAGATTAATTTCAACTCATTTCAGTAACCTGAAACCATTACTTACAGTTTTCACCCTTCGTCCACTAATAAGTAATCCCCTTCAAGAATAAATTCAGTAAAACTCTAATAAAGTAAAATAGAACGTAACAGCATTTTACGAATAACCAATTTATACTAGGATGATAAGCATTAATATCCAAGCTTAATCAAAGTTTTCGTCACATTATAAAGCCTAGGGTTCATACAAGCAATAAACTAGACTTTTAGATGTCATGCCATGTAAGCTCTGAATTTCATAAGCAAAAATCTATTAAACCCTAATTCAACCTAATTCTAACCAAGCACCAAATTAACATCAATTAACCCACTTAATGAATAATTAGAAGTTATATAACTAGTCTCTAATACCACAAATCATTTTATATTACCAAAATAAGGGCAAGCAATTAATCATAGTAATATCAATATCGAATAATGTAATTCAAAAAACTCATATAATAGATTCACATAAAGATGCGAAATGTTCTATACCTTTTAATATGTATCAAATCAATGTAAATTTCTAAATATGCAAAAACATATTCTTAAATTTGACTGAACTTAAATTTGCTCTAACTCTATTCCTAAGAAATTTGAATTTACAATTGTCACAGGTTAATTGAATTAAAACATACCTTACTCTATTGGTGATTTGATAAAAAATGTTGGCTTGATTTTTAGCTTGATTATCAAAGAACAGAGGCTTGGTTTTTCTCTCTTTCTCCCCTATACCTTTTTTGCAAAACTGATGATATGATATTTTTAATACCATTATGGGCAGAGAGAAGACTATTTTATGTAGTAATTAGGAAAACATTAATCCCACCCCCATCAAAGTGCACTATACTATATAAACCTTTCTATATTGATTATTATTAAACTTGTATTTTATATTAATTACAGATAGACCACCCCATGAAAATATTCTTAAACGTTTGAGGATTTGGGTGGCCTTTTGTTGCAATCAAAAAGAAAGATTGACTAAGCCGATTGGAGGGTATGGGTTTTTCAATTTTTTTCAATGGACATTCTGAAATTATGGAATTTTTTTAATGAAAGTACTGAAATTTTTTAATTTTATGACTGACTAAGAGAATGGAAAATGGTTGGTGTGAATCTATGACTAAAGGGGCTTATGGGAACGTTTGATTAACATAATTACTTTGGCAAATGGTTTTGTGATTCTAGTTGCATAGTTGTTGAGAAGGGTTCTTTTTTCTTGTTGAAAAGGGCTTTGTGATTTTTTATTACAGGTTCTTGAAAAGGGTTCCTGTTCTCATTACTTTGGCACTTCGGGCAAATGGTTACGTGACATTTGCATTCTGGATTGTATGAACTTGTCAAAATATGCCAGCAGGTTAATTTCCCATTCCTAATATTGTATTTGACAGCCCCAATGGTTGTTGTGAGTGATGAAGGCTTTTAGTTTCTGCCAAGAGCTCAACTTCCTTTCGGGCCATCTACTTGGAATATTTTATCCCGCAAGTTTTTAGCTACCAAAGTTGCTGTCGGTGAGCCCAGTTTAACTCCGCCAACATGTAGAAGGATGGATAGAGGTTTATGTATAAACAAGAAAATAGGAAACTTGTCTTCCATGCTGAAAGAAATTTTTTACTTTTCTAAAACTTGCATGTCAACGAAGGTAATTTTTTAAAAAAACTGTTCTCAAGACAAACCTTAAGTCATTTTGTAGCATATAATGGAATTTATATAATTTGAAGAGAATCGTAATTAAGGTCAACGAGGTGTGGAAAGCTGAGACCTTATTTCTTAATAGCTATTTTAGTTATTGTTATGCAATTTCAAATGATATTTTGAAAACAAGAATTCTTCCAGACGTGCTCTATTTTTTTATACCTCTTATTACTGATTTCCAGCACTTTTCGCATCAGTATTCATAGCATCCAGATTTCCTATATGTCTTGCTTCTGCTTATGAGTCCATGCTTTAATAATGATGTCGAAGCCCTTTTGACTGTCTTATGACTTGCTTCTTCTTTTTCCCGCTCCCAGGGATTTCTTTTTGACAGAATCGTCGACTTATTGCCTCATTTCTATTCCAAAGAAAGTGAACTGATTCCATTAAATTGGCTGTTAGAACTTTAGTTTCTGTTTATTCCTATTTCTTGATTTGCCAACCTCATATTAATCAATACAAATATGTTTACCAACGACTTACTGGTGACTTAAATTCAAACTACCATAAACTCAATTTCTTTATTGAATTCATATTTAATTTTTATTTTAATTTTTTCTTTGTAGCTATATTAATTGTTTATTAGTTGATTACCATATACTAAGTATTATATTGTAAGTAGTGTTTTACCAAAATAAACGATTTATGATTTTATTTTTTTAACTTTAGTTCTAGTAGATATGTCATCCATTTGCACTCCACTAGACTTTAGGTCTTTAACATGGAGAAGACTTTGTTGAAAGTCGAATGATGTTGAATCAGATGAGTTTGACTCAATTGGAAGTCGAATAATGTTGAATCATATTAGTTTGACTCAGTTGGAAGTCGAATGATGTTGAATCATGCAAGTTCACCTCAAGGAACTAAAAACAACGGTAAGGCTATCACTTTTAGTGATGCAGTTATCCCATGTAATGAAGACGGTCACAATACCTTGTTCCATCTGTGTCTGCAGATAGTTGTTATCATCCACCTAGTTACTCAAGTACATCATTTGTTTGACTTTTTCAAAGAGGAACAAATCCTGAAAACAAAGATAAATCCTTAGAAGAAAAGACAAATCCTTAAAAGTGGAAGATAAACCTAAAGAGGAAGAGAAATCTAACTTTGCCAGTTAAGGTTCCTAGAAGCCTATACAAGGGGTAGATTTCTACAATAACAATGAGGACACATAACAATGAAGAATAGAAGTCTTCAAAAACACCAATAATTATTTAGAGAGATATTATTATTTTGGAGAAAGAAGACATCTTACGGTTATTGCAAGAAGACACCTTAGGATCATTTTTCAAGGGAAATACTTTTGGGATTATTTAGGAAACACATATACACAAAAAGAGAGATTCTAAGGGATTCAAAGACATATGTAAGATCCTAAGGGGAAAACCGAAAGCTTATCTTTCTGTTTTCTTTGTGTTTGTTATATTTTGGACATTTTGGTATTGCCCAAGGTTTATGAATGCATGCAAGTGGCAAGCATTTGCCCATCAATGTGCGTATTTGTCTACCACTCTAGGACATCTGTGGGTAGCTTCAGGGCATTCAAAAACTCGATGTATAAATGCTTAAATATGATACAATTTGTTTTGGTTGTTGAATTAATTTGTTTTGATTATCAAGCATGACTCTATTCATTTTATTATCTTATTAACATAAATCTTCGCATGAGATATTAATTAAACTAGTTGTTTAAGATTAATCTACAATTATATAATTAGTATTTTGGATTGTGCTTATTAGTATTTTTTTGTTACAATTGGCTTATATGAAATATCATATAGATCAATTTCAAATTTTATAAGTTGTATACAGTGGGATTTATGATTTTATCTGTAATTTTACATGAATTATAAATCTAATTGAATTTATGCATAGATGCTTTGGTAGTGTACGTGAAACACCAAAAATGGTTTGTGATACTTACAATTAGAGGGCTTCCATCCACAAGTGTATATAGATATACGTAGTTGCCTACCACTTCCAACATTCATAAAAAACAAGACAAAGAAAGACAAGAGCACTCTTGAAAACAGATGAAATAAGATAGTAAAGAAATAAAGAATAACATATAAGAAATAAGAGATTCAATAAAGAATAATATGAAAAGATATGAGATCAGCTTGAGTTTGACCCTGTAAGTCTTAGAGATAGGAAATGCTTGCTGAGTGATTTTGTCACTCACCCCTTTCCTTTCCTTTCTCTTTTACAGGTTAGTGAGTAGGGGACTGAGCAGGAGTGATGCAGCTATCAGATTTTGGGGACATGGCTTGGCAGCAGATAGCATGTTTTGGCTCGCATGCTTTAATATACATTGTATGGATAGTATACTTTATACATGAGTAGCCTAGGGAATTCAAAGGCATGTACAATCTCATTTTATGATATTTATTAATATGAAAATTTTATTTTCAGTTTCCGCATTCAGATTTGATTTCTTTTAAAGTTTAAAATTTTAGTAGCATATTTTACTGTAGGGATCTCCGTTACAGGCATATTTTTAGAATAATATATAACATATATTTGTATACAGTTACGCATAGTAGGCCTGTGGTGGGGGTCACTATATATGTAGATTTTACTCAATTTTTTAGTATCTTAGGATCTTCGAATCTCAATAGTATTTTCATAAAATATTTTCAAAAAGATGTATTCAGTAAATGGACCCAAGTGTCCATATATGATTTCCAACATAGCTAGGCATGGTTTTTAACATAATTCTAACATACTTCATATCATGTCATGCATAGTCTGAGATTAACCAAAATAGAATAAGCAAGTTTACAAAATAAGACATGAATAGAATAACTAATGAGAAATAGAGCAACCACGAATAGTTTATAATAAAAAAATGATTCGAGACAAATCACAAGTACAATAGTACAATGTACAACAAATCAAAATTAAAAAAGAAATCAGATAGGACTTAGAAGAGACCATAAGTACTACAAAATCAGTATTTCACAATTAGAAATAATTTTAGTAAAGAATAGAATCAGTAATATAATGAGAAAAAAAATTTGGTAATTCTGATAACTAGAAATGGCTTCAATAAGAACATAATATATAATATAATGAGAGGGGAAATAGGATGGATTCTCATGACCAATTATGAGTAATATAGCTGTATAATAGAATGTACTTGTTTAATGTATAATTTAATTAGAAACAAATAGGAAAGACATTGAAAGGTTGCAAGCCTTAGAAAAACTTAAATATCTTCATACTATGTTGTTTATGTATACCTATATATGTTACGTATACCTATATATGTACTTATGACACGACATGAGGCAGTGTACGAATAGTAAGCTAAGTCAGAGTAGGATAAGTAATAAAATAAGTTAAAAACTGGAATAAGTTCTTTAGTTTAGTAGTTAGTCAAACTAGCTATAAACTAACTAGAGTATACCAAGCTAAAAATTAGATAAGCAGTAAAGCAATAAAGGCATAATAAAGAAAGACTAAAGATAAGCTAGGCAAAGTATAAGTTAACCCAAAGGAAGTAATCAGAAAGTGATTAGCACAGAAACATGATGAGCATGAAAAAAAGTTTAGAGATACCTTTAGTTAAAAATCTAAATAAGAAAGAAAGAAAGCAAAGAATAAGATAAGAAAAAAAGCATAAGTAGTGAGTTTTAATAGTAAGATAAACTAGGGCATTATAAGCTATTAGGCTATCAGGAACTTAATTAAGTTCTCCAAATAGCAGTGAATCATTTAGTCAGTGTTTAAGTTCTACCTGAAGGTAGAACTAGAAGATGTTTACTGAGTGACTCGTTACTCATTCCTCTTAGTTTTTATTTCTTGCAGGTTAATATCTTGGGGAGCTGAGTTAGAGCATGAGATGGCTAGAGAGTGGGACATGGCTTGAGCAAATCTTTACCCAAGTTTATTGATGTGTTAAAAGTTTAAACCCCAAATTCCTAGCAAGTGTACTAGTTCAAAGTAATAAGGGAAGTATTCAGGGTGTCGTATCCACGGGATCACGTAAGCAAGTACCAAGACGACACTACTCCTAACTTTATCTAAAATATCGAATTCGAGTCTAAAATAAATATGAAAAATAAAATCAAGCAATTAAGAAACACGCCTAGGTAAATCAAATAACAATATGTGAGAAAATGCTAAGATTTCGGGTTCACTAATTTATTACAATGTAGGTTTTCCATATGCTTATATATTTCACATTATTCATGTGACAACGGAATTCCCTAAATTGATCAATATTCTTTCTCAAGCAATATTAATCCTAATTAACAATCTAATAACCTAAATATCTCTATTTAGGTTTAATTAGATGAAATTGCATTAGGTTCTATGAAATCCACTAGCTTTCAGCACAAGCTTATTGTGCCTATGACTATTGCATGTATTATCAAATATATCTTTATATTTAATTAATCCACGGTTCGTATTCTAGCTGCTTTTATGCAATATCACTTCTTGGTTTCAATCACATAACAAAAATCCTATTAAAAGTGGCTAACTTTTTAATAGGCATTAAGTTCAGAATGCAAACTCACATGAATTAAAATGTTCGTAAATTATGAACGAAAAACCCTACATATTCATGAATTAGCTAGCCCTAATCTTAGCAAAAATTATTTAGTTCATCATTAAACACAAATAAGCAATGAGATTCAAACAAATCATATCCATAATAGAGAAATAAGAACAAAACCAGATGGAGTCTTGAATCTCTTTTTGAAGTTAATGAAAAGTATTCCCACAATTGCAATTCGAAAAGCTTTTGATTGAATCTCCAAAATAAAATATTAAATATCTGAAAAGTGTGTGAAGAATCTCTCAAAAACTCTCCTAGGACAGCTCTCCTCACTTCTAAAATTACAAAGTATTATATATGCTTAGGGTTAGGGAAGAATTTCAGTCAAACTGAAATTCTGTTGAACAATGCCTATGCCGCAGCATCATGCTGCAGCCTGGAGGTTTTGTCTGGGTCATGTCGCGGCATCATGTTGCGGCCTGCAAGCTCTAAAATGTTGAATGGCGATCATGTCGCGACATGGTGCCGCGGCCTTGTCCAAGATTTTTGATGCTGCGGCATTATGCCGCAGCCTTTAGCTTCTGCCTTGCAAGGTAAGCATGCTTTCATCTTATGTCGCGACATGAGCTTCTGGATTTTTTCATTTCATTCATGTTGCAGCATCATGTCGCGGCATGAGGTTTGCTCAGCTGGCTTCGATTCCACTCCTCGATCCTTCACCTCGGTTGTAATTTTTGGTCTCGAACATACTCACTTGGTCTTGTTTCGACTCGAAATTATGTAAGTTCCTACAAAACAAAAACAATAACCACGTGATCCTGAATTTACACAATTTAATAGCGAAATGGATAAAATCTCCCCCAAATTCGTCCGAAATAAACCATAATATATACGTATGTCCATTATCCATCACAACCCTTAACTAGCGAATTGTTAGTCCCTAGCAATGAAAGCGACTAATTTTATTTTATTTTACATTAACTAAAAAATTATATAATAAACTATCTAAACCACTTTCGTAGATTGACACGGTTGCATTTAGCTTATGCAACAAGCCTTTAAACCCCTAGGTGGCCTTAGTGGACGAGTTATAGTCTCGTGAGGGTATCCAGCGATGCTACCTACAAACATCTTTCTAAATCAAATACCTAAACATATAAAACCTAAACCATAATCTACATGCATATAACACAATAAACGAAATTAACTTCAGCCAAAAGACTGTCTCATAAGTATCGACAATAAAATGCAGCACATTACTTACCAATATCACCCCGCACAAAACCACTTTGAAAATGTCACATCACTACTTTATTGACTTCTATCCTCTATTACATTCTTTCACCCATAATTCAGCCCTTAAAATGATTCATGCAATACCCATAAGCCCAAGGCACCCTAAAACTGGTTATTATTAGCATTTTTATCACCTGTTGCTAAGATTTTCTGTTCACACAGTAGTAACTCTCCAAATTTTCGAGACCCAATTTATTTTATTTTATTTCAAGGGTTGTACTTATTTATCCCTAGGTCATTGACTTGCCTTTTTATGCGAATGCTAACACTAATGGTGCCATCACCCGGTTACTCAACAAGTAATGAACTTAAGGTGCATAGTATACTCATATTCTTTAGACTATTTAGTATGGAGATCACTCACGGTAGACATGCCAACCCCCAACTTATTATGTCTCAAGAACATTAGAGTAATGACCCTTTTTGAATATGCTTTTTTTTTTTTTTTTTTGCAGTAAAAAAATACGAAAACTAAAAATAAAAAAATTTTTACCTGCGCATTACTGTGCTCGTGTCGCGGCCTGTAGCTTCTGGAATGTAGAAGCTCAGCTTGCCTTGCTCATGCCGCGACATGATGCTGCGGCCTGTAGCTTCTGGAATGTAGAAGCTCTAGCGTGCTTTTCTTGTGCCGCGCTTCTGTCCCTGTGGTGCAAATGATGTCGCGGCATGGTCTCGTGGCATGAAGAATGTTGGGCCGTCTCCACAAATTGACTTGTTTTTCACTCTTTGCAGTCCCATTTGTTTTCACTCGACCCGAACACCTAAAAATTGCAACATAAACTAACCATTAAGCAAAATTTTAAATTAGATTAAATTTTCGAAATAAAACAAAGTAGCAGAAAAAAAATTAATAAATAAAAGAAATAAAATTAAAAAAAAAACTACAACTGAATAACGCAAAAGGATTGGGTTGCCTCCCAATAAGCACTTGTTTAAAGTCTGTAGCTCGACTTTTTGATGGTCCATTTAGGTTGGGTTGTTTAATGGGATAGAGATCTTTTCTTTACTCCATCCTCCATCTTCGTAATGCTTCAACTTTTGTCCATTTACAGTGAATGTGCCTTTTTCCTCATTTGATATTTGAACAGCACCTGATGGATATACTTTTGTCACAGTAAAAGGTCCCAACCATTTGGACCGTAACTTTCCTGGAAAGAGTCGTAATCTAGAGTTGAATAACAACACCTTTTCTCTTTCGGTAAATTCTCTTTTTAGGATGTGTTTGTCATGCCATCTCTTTATTCGCTCCTTGTACAGTTTGGCATTTTCGTAGGCTTGGTGCCTAAACTCTTCGGCTTCATTGAGCTACAACAATCGTTTGGAACCTGCATCTTGTATATCAAAGTTAAGAAATTTTATTGCCCAATATGCTCGATGTTCAAGCTTGACTGAGAGGTGACATGCCTTTCTGAACACAAGTCTATATAGGGACATTCTTATTAGTGTTTTATATGCTGTCTTATAGGCCCATAACGCATCATCTAGCTTTAATGACCAATCCTTTCTGGACTGATTCACAGTTTTTTCAAGGATACGTTTAAGTTCCCTATTTGATACTTCTACCTGGCCACTAGTTTGTGGGTGGTATGGGGTGGCTACTTTATGCTTGACTTCATATTTGCTCAGGAGGTTTTCAAATTGTTTATTACAGAAGTGCTTACCACTATCACTTATGATTGCCTTAAGAGTGCCGAACCTTGTAAAAATATGTTTCTTTAAAAACTTCACCACTACCCTAGCATCATTTGTTCTAAAGGCTTCAGCCTCCACCCATTTGGAAACATAATCTACGACCACTAATATGTATCTATTTGAACAAGAACTAGGGAATGGGCCCATAAAATCTATACCCCACACGTCAAATAATTCACACTCAAGGATGTTGTTCATGGGCATCTCGTGCTTCTTACCTATGGTTCCCACCCGTTGAAACCTATCACAAGACGCTACATAGGCATATGCATCTTTAAATAAAGTGGGCCAATAAAATCTAGATTGTAATACCTTAGAAGCTATCTTGATTGGTCCAAGATGACCACCCACCTCTCTATCATGGCAATGGTGTAGGATGTTTATCATTTCTTCCTCAGGTACACATCTTCTAATGATTTGATCAGCACATATTTTAAACAAATATGGTTCTTCCTACAAGTAATGTTTGACATCAGACAAGAATTTCTTCTTTTGATTTGAGTTAAGTTCTGAAGGAAGAATAATTGTTACTATGTAATTAGCAATATTTGCATACCATGGAATTGGGTTACTAAGGATGGCATAAAGTTACTCATCTAGAAACTCCTCTCCTATTGGTGTCTCACCACTTTCTAGTAGGTATGGGTTTTCTAGGCGGGATAAGTGGTCGGCCACTACATTTTCTACCCCTTTCTTGTCTCGAATTTCTAGGTCGAATTCTTATAGTAATAGAATCCATCGTATCAACCTAGGTTTTGCATCTTTCTTTGCTAAGAGATATTTAAGGGCTGAATGGTCGGTATACACTATCACTTTTGTGAGGACAAGGTAAGAATGGAATTTGTCAAATGCAAATACTACAGCTAGAAGTTCCTTTTCTATGGTAGCATAATTTTGTTGAGCTTCATTCAAGGTTCGACTAGTATAGTATATTGGTTTGAACACCTTATCCTTCATTTGACCTAAGACCGCTCCTACGGTTATATCACTAGCATCACATATAAGCTCGAACAGAAGATTCCAATCTGGTGCCACCATGATGGGTGATGTGATCAATTTCTTCTTAAGTTCCTGAAAAGCATGTACACAATTTTCATCAAAATCAAAAGATGCATCTTTAAGTAATAAATTAGTTAAAGACTTAGCTATTTTTGAAAAATCTTTGATGAAACGCCTATAAAATCCCGCATGCCCAGAAAACTTCTCACTGCCTTTACTGATGTTGGTGGAGGTAATTTTTCAATGATTTGCACCTTTGCTCGATCGACTTCAATTCCCTCCTTTAAAATCTTGTGGCTAAGTACTATGCCCTCCTACACCATAAAATGACACTTCTCCTAATTTAAGACAAGGTTAGTATCCTCACATCTTTTCAAAACTAATTCAAGATTATTTAAACATGCATCAAAGGAGGAACCAAAAATAGAAAAATCATCCATGAATATTTCCAGAAATTTTTCTACCATGTCATGGAAAATAGCCATCATACATCTTTAAAAAGTGGCTGGTGCATTACATACACCAAATGGCATTCTCCTAAATGCAAATGTGCCATAAGGGCATGTAAATGTAGTTTTTTCTTGGTCTTCAGAAGCTATAACAATTTGATTATACCCTGAATATCCATCTAGGAAACAATAGAAATCATGGCCAGCTAGTCTCTCTAACATTTGGTCAATGAATGGCAATGAAAAATGATCTTTTCGGGTAGCATCATTTAGCTTCCTATAATCTATGCATACCCTCCATCCAGTAACTGTTCTAGTGGGGATTAACTCATTATTTTCATTTTTCACTACAGTCATCCCACCTTTTTTTGGTACTACTTGTACAGGGCTTACTCATGAGCTGTCTGAGATAGGATATACAATACCAGCATCTAGTAGTTTGATCACTTCCTTCTTGACAACTTCTTGCATCATCGGATTCAATCTTCTTTGAGGTTGGATTGTTGGTTTATAGCTTTCTTTCATAAGAATTTTGTGCATGCAAATTGAAGGGCTAATGCCTCAAATGCCTACTATTGTTCAACCAAAAGCCTTTTTGTGCTCCTTCAACACCCTTAACAACTTTTCCTCCATAAGTCCTGTCAAAGATGATGAAATAATTACTGGTAAGTATGAAGAACCTTTTAAAAATGCATATTTTAAATGAGAAGGTAGAGGTTTAAGCTCAAGAGTAGGTGGTTCTTCAATTGATGGCTTAGGTGTCTTCGTGGATGGCCTGTCAAGTGCCTCAAATCTTGGCTGTAGATGTTTTTTGTATGGTGAACTCGCTGCCAAGTGTGCCACTGCTTCATTTACATCATTTTTTTCAACTTCATTGCATATTGAATCCACTAAGCATGCTTCCAAAAGGTCTTCAAATCTGTTATTCTGGAAAAATTCACAAGATAAAGCATCAAGAGCATCAATTCTATAACAAGTATGATCCTTTTCAGGGTGTTTCATTACTTTAAAAACATTAAATGTTACTTGTTCATCCCCCACCCTAAGGATTAATCTCCCTAATTGGATATCAATCAATGCTTTCCCTGTGGCTAAAAAGGGTCTCCCTAAAATAAAAGGCATGTCTATGTCTTCTTCCATGTCTAAGACAAGGAAGTCAACAGGGAATATAAATTTATCCACTTTAACTAAGACATCCTCCACAATTCACCTTGGATACTTAATTGATCTATCAGCTAGTTGCAAAGAAACTGTTGTAGGTTGTGGCTCTCTTAATCCCAATTTTTTGAAAATGGACAAAGGCATTAGATTGATGTTGGCTCCTAAATCACACAAAACATTTGAAAAAGAAATTGAGCCGATAGTACATAGGATAGAAAAACTCCCTGGATCTTTAAGCTTTGGCGGTAACTTATTTTAGAGAATGGCAGAACACTCCTCTGTAAGTTTGACTGTCTCATGCTCCTCCAATTTCCTCTTGTTGGACAAGATCTCCTTTAGAAATTTTGCATAACTTGGCATTTGGAGCAAGGCATCTGTAAAAGGAATATTGATGTGAAGCTTTTTAAATATTTCCAGGAATTTCGTAAATTGCTTGTCTAGCTGCCTCTTTTTATTTGCAAGAGGAAAATGAGGCTTGATCTCTATTGGCTTTTGCTCCACCTCCCTTGCTACCAGTTCATCTTCTTTGGCATCTTTTGGCTTTTCTTCCTCAGGACCTTTCAGTTCTTTCCCACTCCTTAGTGATATGGCTTTCACATGTTCTTTAGGGTTTGTTTCGGTATCACTTGGTAGTGTGCCTTGTGCTCTCCCAACTACTATGTTTGCCAATTGTCCCATTTGCACCTCAAGGTTTCCGATGGATGCCTCTTGGTTCTGAAATCTTGTTTCAGTACTATTGATAAATTTTGTCATGAGTTCCTCCAAGTTAGATTTCTTTTCTTGACGTTAAAACCCTAGTGGTGGTTGCTTCGTTGGATTCTGATTGTTCCATGAAAAATTAGGATGATTTCGCCACCCAAGATTGTATGTGTTGGAGTACGGATTATTTTGTTGAGGCCTGCGAAAATTTCCCACAAAATTAGCACTTTCAGATGAGTTCATAAATGGGTTACCTACTTGGCAATCAATGCTTGCATGACCCCCTCCGCATAGATCACAAATTATGCTCTTTGCTTGCATGACTGCTATTGTATCAATTTTCTTGTTTAATGTTTCAATTTGGGAAGCCAATGCATTAAACGAATCCACTCCATGTACTCTCACAGCTCTCCTTGGCGCTCTATCAGTTTGCCACTGGTAACTATTGGAAGCCATTTCATCTAACAACTCGAATGCTTCCTCTGGTGTCTTTCTCATAAAGTTACCTCCTGCAGCTGCATCAATTAAAGTACGATTAGAAGGCATTAAACCATTATAGAAAGTTTGTACTTGAAACCATATGGGCAATCCATGGTGTAGGCATTTTCGAAGTAGTTCCTTGTATCTCTCCCATGTTTCATATAATGACTCTGTGTCATACTACATGAAGGTTGTGATGTCATTACGTAACTTTACAGTCTTTGATGGAGGAAAGAATTTTGCTAAGAATCGTTGTGCCATCTCATCCCAAGTAGTGATTGATCAAACGGGCAATGAATTTAGCCAATTCTTTGCTTTGTCCTTAAGTGAAAAGGGGAATAATCTTAGCCTGATGGCATCGTCAATAACCCCATTCTGCTTGAAAGTGTCACAAATCTCTAGAAAATTGGCAATATGTTGATTCAGATCATCACTAGGCAAACCATTGAACTGAATCGACATCTGAATCATTTAGATTATGCCCGATTTGATCTCAAAATTATTGGCCTGTATTAATGGTCGTCTAATGCTTGAAAATGTGCCTTCGACTGTAGGAGTCGCATAATCAATCAAAGATTGCTGGTTTGTAGCTCGATTTGCTTGCTCTAAGGCTGGCAGTGCTGCTCGCTAATCTTCTGCCATTGCTCTTCTTTGCCTCGAGAACTGATGTAATGTTCTTTCTATCTTAGGATCAAAAGGCTCAGTTGTCTGATTTCTAGCACGTGTCATGCACTAGATAAGAACCTGCAAGGCAAACAAGGCCAAGTAGTGCAGTAAAATATAAACAAAATTAAACAAAAACTAAAATAACAAAGAAATAAAATGTCTAGATTAAAATTAAAAGCAATATATCTTGATATTGTCTAAGATGCAATCCCCGACAACGGCACCAAAAACTTGATGCGTTAAAAGTTTAAACCCTAACTTCCTAGCAAGTGTACTAGTTCAAAGTAATATGGGAAGTATTCAGGGTGTTGTATCCACGGGATCGCGTAAGCAAGTACCAAGACGGCACTACTCCTAACTTTATCTAAAATATCAAATTCGAGTCTAAAATAAATATGAAAAATAAAATCAAGCAATTAAGAAACACGCCTAGGTAAATCGAATAACAATATGTGAGAAAATGCTAAGATTTCGGGTTCACTAATTCATTACAATGTAGGTTTTCCATATGCTTATATATTTCACGTTATTCATGTGACAACGGAATTCCCTAAATTGATCAATATTCTTTCTCAAGCAATATTAGTCCTAATTAACAATCTAATAACCTAAATATCTCTATCTAGGTTTAATTAGATGAAATTGCATTAGGTTCTATGAAATCCACTAGCTTTCAGCACAAGCCTATTGTGCCTATGACTATTGCATGTATTATCAAATATATCTCTATATTTAATTAATCCACGGTTCGAATTCTAGCTGCTTTTATGCAATATCACCTCTCGGTCTCAATCACATAACAGAAATCCTATTAAAAGTGGCCAACTTTTCAATAGGCATTAAGTTCAGAATGCAAACTCACATGAATTAAAATGTTCGTAAATTATGATCGAAAAACCCTACATATTCATGAATTAACAAGCCCTAATCATAGCAAAAATTATTTAGTTCATCATTAAACACAAATAAGCAATGAGATTCAAACAAATCATATCCATAATAGAGAAATAAGAACAAAACCAGATGGAGTCTTGAATCTCTTTTTGAAGTTGATGAAAAGTATTCCCATAATTGCAATCCGAAAAGCTTTTGATTAAATCTCCAAAATAAAATATTAAATATCTGAAAAGTGTGTGAAGAATCTCTCAAAAACTCTCCTAGGACGGCTCTCCTCACTTCTAAAATTACAAAGTATTATATATGCTTAAGGTTAGGGAAGAATTTCAGTCAAACTGAAATTCTGTTAAACAGTGCCCATGTCGCGGTATCATGCTGCGGCCTGCAGGCTCTAAAATGTTGAATGGCAATCATGTCGCGACATGGTGCCACGGCCTTGTCCAGGATTTTTGATGCTGCGGCATTATGCCACAGCCTCCAACTTCTGCCTTGCAAGGTAAGCATGCTTTCATCTGCCGCGGCCTTGAGCTTCTGGATTTTTGCATTTCATTCATGCCGGCATGAGGTTTGCTCAGCTGGCTTCGATTCCACTCCTCAATCCTTCGCCTCAATTGTAATTTTTGGTCTCGAACATACTCACTTGGTCTTGTTTCGACTCGAAATTATATAAGTTCCTACAAAACAAAAACAATAATCACGTGATCCCGAATTTGCACAATTTAATAGCGAAATGGATAAAATCTCCCCCAAATTCGCCCGAAATAAACCATAATATATACTTATGTCTGTTATCCATCATTTATATATATATATATATATATATGTATATGTATGTATATATATATATATACACATATACTTACACACACACATTTAGTTTTCAACACATAGCTTGTTAGCTTGTATGTTTTGTATTACTCATGCATGGGCGTGCAATATCATATATGTTTTCAGTATTTATTAAATATAATAATAATATTATGAGATTTTCTTCCAGGATATTGTATAGTCGGTTTTAACATTCCATCACATTTCATTTATAACTTCCATATAGTACATAGTTTTTAAATAAATAATCATGTAGGGTTCTTGCTATATATATTAATAAAGCATTTTATTAGTATAATAAGATAAAGTAAAGTAAGATAATGATAATAAATAATAATAATAGTGTATAACAAAATCTGTACAGTAATATATAGTAGTAGTGCCTATAGACGTCTTAACCAAACTAGTCTCTCAAGTCAACTCAATAAACTTCTAAGCTCTCATATATATCATGTTAGTACTCCAATACTCCTCATCAAACATACACTAGAACTATTTCTAGTTTAGCCTCTCCTTATCAATCGACATCTTAGCAAGGTTTTACCAAACCCTCACATCACCTCTCAATATATAAATAACATATCTCACCCTCTCTCTATCAGACATATTAAACAACCCTACAGTACTCTCCATTGCTTCCATCCACTTCTTGACAATAGTAAGATCTCTCAAGCCACTAAATTTCAGTGATTGATAACTTTAGGTAGACTATAGGTAGGATATAATCTATCTTTACCTCTCCTAGCACCACTCGTTAACTCAAAACTTGGTTTACCCACTAATTCACCATAGGCTCCTAAAACCATCTCTTTTTATCTCTTAGATCCTCTTACTAGCTTCTAAAACCACTTCTTATGGCCTCCCTAATCATCTCACATGCATCTTCTATACTCAAAATCACTCGAATTGCTTATGATCCTCTCCTAGCACTCATGGGTCTAATTAAAACACTACTCTCAACATCACCAAGTCTAGTTAATAAGGTCCTTATATCTAAAGTTTAGTACATAGAGTTAGAAAAATTAAAATTTTATTATTTTACATATTAATATACTTACACTAAGCAAGTACTATGAGCACTAGCTATCGAGATATGTTAACTCTTGACTCATGTAATTTTTTAAAACAATGTACTTTTGAAAGCAAATTTTCATTTAAAACACTTGGAAAAATTAATTTTCAAAATAATTTTTTGATAATATAACCCAATTTTTACTATGATACTAAATACTAAATACTATTATATATATATATATATATATATATATATATATATATATATATATATATATATATATATATATATATTCACATAGTATTTAATATATAATAGTATCACACATATACTTACTTGTATATACATTCTTCATGGAAGCTTAAATATACATTCATTCATACATTACAGTAGTGTAAAATATTTATCATTATATACTGAAACTACTTGTATTATTGATGCCTAAAAAGTTTGAAAACATAAAATATGAAACTAAACTCAAAATTGAATCATTATACTCATAAAATTAACTTTATACATGAAAATTGGGAAATACATGAAAACTGTATAAAATCTAATCATAAGATATCTCAAATAAAGTTGTCTCATAGCACTTCTCGGTAGTGCCAACATAATCTATAAAGAAAGAAATTTTAGAGTAAACTCAATAAGCCTTTTTTAACCTTACATACATATGTGTTCTTATCCTTTAGCATTAATGTCTTATCGTAACTCTTATCTTATTTTTTGTCATATATTCTTTACTTGCTTACTACTTTCAAAATTGTCTTTCCTCTTGATCATGTTATGTAATGTATGTCATGATATAAAACATATTAAAATCCATGACTTAGCCTAAAAGCTTGTTTTCTAACAACTTATATTTGATTTAAAGATCTCATTATAAAACATATCATTATCAATCCAAAGATCTCATCATAAAACTTATCTAAAAATCTATGTTGCTCATAAAGAAATCATGAATAAAATCCTTTTTTAAAACATTTGTGCTAATCAGACTAATGAATATAAGGATTTAACACCTCGGTCATGTGAATTCGACTGATGCACTACTAACACTCTCTCTAATGAGTTTGGTCTTTAATCATATTCTTTCTAATAGATGTTGGTTTATATAACAAGCATATAAACCTAAAAATGTCTTATCTTATCTATCCCTAGAAGATGTTTAGAACATCGAATTTTCTACTTTAAAACTTATGCACGTAAAATATTTATTTTTTTCTTAAAACATTACTTTGGCATGTCATGTCATATAATGTTTATCATGCATTAAAACTTAACATTTTCTTAAGAATTATTATCAAGATTTTCTTCATAATAATCATTATAATTTTCTTATTAGTTATTATAGAATTTTTCTTATAATTTCCTATTAAAATTTTCTTAATATTTTATAATTTTCCCTTATTAATAATCTGTTAAATTTCCTTGAAACTTCTTTTAATTAATCTTTCTTAAAATTCTTCAATTTTCCATAATTCTTTTTTTTTTTTTTTTTTGTAGTTCTTATGTTGCATGGTCATGCACCTTCGAGCTAATGACAGTGTCATACCTAATTTTTGCACTCACATAGAAAAGACTCATGCATACGATTGTGACTCAGCATCTCGTAATTGTATCACCACGATAATATGCATGACTATAATGCTATAGAATGTGATCACATAGTCATGCATTATCTCGAATGCTTAGTCATGTGTCATATTCTACTACTACAAATCCGGGCCAAATAGTCATGGATCCATGTCATTTATCACATAACCAAATCAAAACTTCTTCAATAGCCTCATAATATCAATATACATCAATCACATATCAAATGTCCACCAATTAATAATAATTTCCATCATCAATCACATTAAACTTCCAATCATCTAATCACAAACACAAGAAAATCTTAAGCATATTTCCAATCAACAAGCTTATCTCAAATCATCAAATTATCATGAAATTGAATTGAAAACATGATATGAATCCATCAAATTGGCTAAAATTACATTTAAAAGCTTAAGCATGCAAATTAGGCTCTAATCACTTCCAATACTTAACACATCACTTCCAACCATCATCAAACATCCCAATCTACTAATTTTCATCACCAAATCATTCAACAAGTCAACACCACATCAAGATTAACAAAACCAAAGGCAAGCACTATAAGTTCTACAAGCTCAAGTTAAATAAATTCTCCATGCAACACATATAATACTTACTAAATTAGCCAAATGACACTCCAAGCATAAAGGCAAGGCCACCAACTTGGAAATCCACCACCAAACCTTTGGCTAAAGTTTGGATAAAGGAAGAACAAATCAATTCAAGAGACAAAACTCAAGAACCAAAATGAGAGAGATTTTTATACTGATAAAAACTAGTTTTTACAATATTTTCATGCCTTAATATATGGTCTTCCTAAAAGCATGGTCAAAGCTCTAATATTAAATATAAGTACAAGAAAATGAAATTACAAAATATTACAAACTTTCTAAGCCATTGAAATGAGAAATGAGCCCATGCTTCATTAATTACAAGCCATGCCACTTTTCCTTAAATAAAAGAATTATGTCCCCTTGACTTTGCAACTTGCATATCTTCCATTCTTTGAATCAAATTGAAGCCAAATTTGGTAAGTGGGCCTAATTCTCCTTGATGAACATGGGTAGGGCTAGGATAGCCCAATGTGAGCTCTTCTTGGACCACCTTGTTGCCTTGGGCCATTTGCTTGCATGTTTGATTGGCTTGGACCATAGACTTCATATCTTGGACTCTTTTGGCTTTTGATTTCATTCCATAAACATGAAGAAGTGTTGGGCTGCTAGAATGGGCTAGGATCACATCATCCTCCCTAGGTTGAAGAGGATTTGCCCTCAAATCCAAGAAATTGTTATCTTCAAAATATGGAGACAAGTCACCTACATTAAAGGTTGCTGAAACTCCACCAACTTCACTTGGAATGTCCACCTTGTATGCATTGTCCCCAATCTTCTCAATAATCTCAAATGGTCCATCAGCCCTTGGAGAAAGTTTACTTTTCCTCTTAGATGGAAATCTCTCCTTTCTTAAATGAACCCAAACCAAGTCACCTGGCTGGAAGGTGGAAGCCTTTCTATGCTTGTTTGCCCTTCTCTTGTATGCTTCATTGGACTTTTCAATTTGAACTCTTATGGACTTATGCAATTTCTTCATAGCCTTGGCTTTCTCTTTAGCATCTACACTAACTTGAGTATCAGTAGGTAAAGAAGATAAATCAAGTGGGACAAGGGGATTTATACCATAAACAATTTCAAATGGGGAATGGTCGGTTGTCACATTTGGTGCCCGATTGTATGTAAATTCAACATGTGCAAGCTTGATGTCCCAATCCTTCAAACTTTTGCTTAACAACGTCCTCAAAAGTGCTCCCAATATGCGGTTAGTAACTTCAGTTTGCCCATCAGTTTGAGGATGATGAGAGGTACTAAAAAGAAGCCTTGTTCCTAACTTCCCCTACAAAGTTCTCCAAAAATGACTAAGAAACTTTGTGTCTCGATCAAATACAATACTCCTTGAAACTCCATGTAGTCGAATGATCTCTTTAAAGAATAAATCAGTTACCTTAGATGCATCATCCGTCTTGTGGCATAGTGTGAAATATGCCATCTTGGAAAACCGATCCACCACTACTATAATGAAGTCTTTCCCCCTTTGAGTTCTAGGCAAAGCAACTATAAAATCCATGCTTAGGTCCTCTCATGGCTGTTCTGGTGTTGGTAAAGGAGTATATAGGCTTGGTTTGAAATGGCTCTTTGCCCTTTGACATGTACCACATCTTGCAATTATGGCTTGAACATCCTTATGCATCTTAGGCCAATAAAAATGCTCCTTGATGATTTCTAAAGTCTTGGTAACCCCAAAATGCCCAGCAAGTCCTCCCCCATGTGTCTCCCTCACAATTAATTCCCTAAAACTCCCTTTTGGAACACAAATTCTATTGCCCTTAAAAAGAAAGCCATCTTGCATCATATAATCTTCACAATTCCCTTTCTTACATTTAGCAATAATATCACTCATATATTCATCATTGGCATAGCATTCCTTCATCATATGAAAGCCAAAAATTCTAGCATCTAAAATGGCAAGTAAAGAGTACCTTCTTGATAAGACATCAGCCATCACATTATTGACTCCTTGCTTGTAATTAGACACAAAAGAGAATGATTGAAGGAATTCCACCCATTTGGCATGCCTTGGACTTAATTTGTGTTGCCCATTGATGAACTTTAATGCTTGGTGATCTGAGTGTAACACAAATTGTTTAGGCCTTAGATAATGACTCCAATAATCCAAAGCCGTTACAATTGCATAGAATTCCTTGTCATAAGTGATGTAGTTCCTCCTTGAGTCATTTAACTTCTCACTAAAGTAAGCAATAGGGCGTTTGGATTGAGTAAGGACTGCATCGATTCCGACACCACTTGCATCACATTCAACTTCAAAAACTTGGGAGAAATTAGGAAAGACAAGGATTGGTGCCTCACAAAGTTTCCTCTTAATCATTTCAAAGTCTTCATTGGCTGTCAAAGATCACTCAAAACTTCATTTCTTCAAACATTCGGTGATAGGGGTCATGATGGTGCAAAAATTAGGTACAAATCTTCTATAGAAGGATGCCAACCCATGAAAGCTCCTAACTTTAGTTATGGACTTAGGTTGGGGCCAACTTTTAATTGCTTCTACCTTAGATTGATCCACCATGATGCCATCTTTTGATACCACATAACCAAGGAAGATAATGCTAGGTGTAAAGAAGTCACATTTCTCTAGCTTGGCATACAACTTCTTTTCCTTCAACACATCAAAAACTTGCTTTAGGTGCTACAAATGATCTTCTTCTCCCTTACTATACACCAATATATCATCAAAATATACTACCACAAATCTTCCCAAGAATGGCTTCAACACTTTATTCATCAATCTCATGAATGTGCTAGGTGTATTAGATAGCCCAAATGGCATAACCATCCACTCATACAACCCTCCTTTGGTTTTAAAGGTTGTCTTCCACTCATCCCCCTCTCTCATTCTTATTTGATGATAGCCATTCCTAAGATCTATCTTTGAAAATATGGTAGAGTCATGTAACTCATCTAACATGTCATCAAGTCTAGGAATGAGATACCTATACTTGATGGTGATATTATTGATAGGTCTACTATCGACACACATCATATACGAGCCATCTTTCTTAGAAACCAATAAAGCTAGCACCGAGCAAGGACTCATGCTCTCCCTCACATATCCATGGGTAACCAACTCATCCACATGCCTTTGTAATTCTTTGGCCTCTTCTGGATTGCATCTATAGGCTGGTCTATTGGGTAATAAGGAGCCAGGCATGAGGTCTATGTGGTGCTCTATTCCTCTTAAAGGTGGTAAGCCATGTGGTAGTTCATGTGGGCAAACATCTTGGTATTCATGGAGAAATGGTTGGATTAGAGGGTGAGGTTCTTTTATGGGTTCAAGGTTTCTCCTCTCAATGATAAGCAATACAAGGACAGGTTGGTTCTTTACTATGGCTTGTTCCACTTCGGTTCCACTCAAGAAAAGGTTTCCTTTGTGGTTTTCAGGTTTAGGAATGGGTTGATGTATTTGGGATGGCTTGAGGGGTGCAAGGGTGATGGTTTTCTTCTCTATTTTAAAGGTGTAAGTATTCTTTTTCCCATCATGCAAAACCTCCCTATCAAATTGCCAAGGCCTTCCCAACAACAAGTGACATGCATCCATAGGTATAACATCACAAATAACCTCATTAACATATCTCTTTCCAATAGAAAATAACACAACAACCTGTTTGGTGATTTGAAGTGTGCTTCCATTGCTTAGCCACTGTAATTTGTAAGGTTGTGCATGTGTAAGGGTTGGTAAGCTCAACTTCTCCACAAGGGTGGTGGATGCAACATTGGTATAGCTCCCACCATCAACAATAAGTGTACACACCTTGCCCTTGATGGTGTACCTTGTTTGGAAGAGGTTCTCTCTTTGTTCTTCACCTTGGTCAACTTGTGCATGCAATACCCTCCTAATTACAAGCATGTTTCCACTATCAGCTTCTTCTACAATCTCTTCCTCACTTTCTTCTTTGTCATCATCACTTTTCTCTCCTTGGACTGTCTTCTCAATCTCTTCAATTTCTTTCAAAGTCATTACCCTTTTATTTGGGCAATTGGCATGGAGATGGTCATAACCATGGCACTTGAAGCATTTCCTCTCCTTAAGATTGTTATTGTGTTTGGGAGTGATGGCTCTCTCCTTGGGAGTCTCTACTACTATCTCTTTACCCTTATCCTTGGATGGGAATTCAGTTTTAGAGTAAAAAGTAGAGCCTTTGTATTGAGTATTACCTTTATAAAAGGTTTTAGGGGCTGAAATTTTCAATGACTTCCTTTGCCTCTCCACTTTGATAGCTAGCTTACAAATGTCTTCAAAATTGCAATAGGTTTGCAATTCCACCATATGAGCAATGTTATTATCCAACCCTCCCAAAAATCTTACAATTGTTTGTTCTTTAACTTCAGGTAGATCACTTCTCATCATGAGCTTTTCAAATTCTTTAATATACTTTTCCACACTCTTGTCCCCTTGCTTAAGTGTATGCAATTTTAGGTAGAGGTCTTGCTTATGGTTGTCGGGTAAGAACCTCCTTTTCATGAGTTTCTTCAATTTCTCCCATGATTTCACCCTTTCTTTACGTTCTCTTTCCCTCTTCTTTTTCAAGTTTTCCCACCATAAAGAAACATAATCTTTGAACTTCAATATGGCAATCTTGTATTTCTTTTCATCGGAATATCCTTTAAACTCAAACACTCTCTCAATCTTACTTAACCAATCTAGAAAATCATCTGAATTTAGTCCTCCCTCAAATTCAAGTATATCAATTTTCAACCCTCTATCATCATCTTTATCCCTCTTTATTCTCCTTCTATGGTCCCCCGTATCACTAGAGTCACTTGACAAATGCATTTCTTCCTCTAGGTGTGGCCTTGGAGGTGGTCTAGGATGGGGTTGATTTCTTTTATGGTTTGTGTTTGGTTCATAGTAAGGAGGAGTATGTGTTTGGTTTCAGTTTTGGTTTCTAAGAAGTTGTATGATTTCAGTGAATTGGGTTCTAAGCTCATTCATTTCATTTTCTAGTCTTTGGCTAACAAGTTGCCATGGATGAGGTGATGAAGAAGAATGTGATCTTTGTGACATTTTGGTGTTTTAATGGTAAGGTAAGTGTTTAGAATGTGTTTTGGGTAAAAAGGAATGGTTGGGATTAAGTAGTTTAGGTATTGTCCAAAGTTTTGGGTCTTGGCTTTTAAATGAATTGGATTTGTATTTAGGCTAGGTAAAAATGTGTGGGGAATGGTAAATTTGTGTATTTTTGTTTGAGGTAGGGCAAAGGAAAGATGTAGGATAGTTTTTAAGTGTTTTGGGCTGGAAAATGGCCAGTTCACATTCTATGAACAGTAAATTCGTGAGGGAACAGTAACTTCTGACTGTAAATAGTTTTTCCGACCAAGAAATAAAATGAAGAAGAAATGGATCCACAATCAACACAACCAAACAACCTAAGCTCTGATACCAAATTGATGTGAATCCATCAAATTGGCTAAAATTACATTCAAAAGCTTAAGCATGCAAATTAGGCTCTAATCACTTCCAATACTTAACACATCACTTCCAACCATCATCAAACATCCCAATCTACTGATTTTCATCACCAAATCATTCAACAAGTCAACACCACATCAAGATTAACAAAACCAAAGGCAAGCACTATAAGTTCTACAAGCTCAAATTAAATAAATTTTCCATGCAACACATATAATACTTACTAGATTAGCCAAATGACACTCCAAGCATAAAGGCAAGGCCACCAACTTGGAAATCCACCACCAAACCTTTGGCTAAATTTTGGATAAAGGAAGAACAAATCAATTTAAGAGACAAAACTCAAGAACCAAAATGAGAGAGATTTTCATATTGATAAAAACTAGTTTTTACAATATTTTCATGCCTTAATATATGGTCTTCCTAAAGGCATGGTCAAAGCCTTAATATTACGTATAAGTACAAGAAAATGAAATTACAAAATATTAAAAAATTTCTAAGCCATTGAAATGAGAAATGAGCCCATGCTTCATTAATTACAAGTCATGCCATTTTTCCTTAAATAAAAGAATCATGTCCCCTTGACTTTGCAACTTGCATATCTTCCATTCTTTGAATCAAATTGAAGCCAGATTTGGTAAGTGGGCCTAATTCTCCTTGATGAACATGGGTAGGGCTAGGATAGCCCAATGTGAGCTCTTCTTGGACCACCTTGTTGCCTTGGGCCATTTGCTTGCATGTTTGATTGGCTTGGACCATAGACTTCATATCTTGGACTCCTTTGGCTTTTGATTTCATTCCATAAACATGAAGAAGTGTTGGGCTGCTGGAATGGGCTGGGATCACATCAAAACATTACAAATGTGTACCAAGAAGTAGCTCTCCACGAATCACAACATATAATTTCAAATCAAACATGAGATAACCTAGATCTAAGTGATTTAAATTCAAATATCATAACTTCATTAGATTTCCATTATTACATGTAATCATGAAGAACAACCATCACAATAGAATTACAATATGAAAAAGGTTGAAGAAACACTTACCTTAAATGCTTTAGAACAAGCTCTCTCTCTCTCTAAGTGACTCTCACTCTTTAGCTCATATCTCAACTTTCTATTTCTTTCTCACAGCTCTCTGATGAGTGCTTTCTGGAAAACTCAAGAAGCATAAATAAAAAAAACTTATGAAATTTGAATGAAAATCATGTTTTATATAGTCATGCCAAAACTGTGCTCATACATGATTGTGTACCCCAAGATACATGTTCATGTGTGACATTTTATGTCTTTTTGTATTATACATGTGGCAGCCTCTAGATGTGACCTGTGTATGAGCCAAAAAAGCCCTTGAAGGACTATTCTACACCTAGGCTTACTCAATTCCATTTCTAACCCTAAAATCTTACTTTTCCACTGGTTTTTAACCTAAAAAGACTATTCTAACCTCGGTTTATTACATACATAATCTTATCTTTTAGCGTCAATGTATTATCATACTTATTATCTTATTTCTTGTCTTATACTCTTATGTTATCTTTTCTCTTAATCTTGTCATGCCATGTATGTCATGATAGAAAACACGTTGAAATCCATGACTTAATCCGAAGGCTTAATTTTTTAAATCATATTTTCTAAAACTCATATTTAAGCTGAAGATCTTATCATAAATCATGTCATATTTGGTCCAAAGATTGCATCATAAAATTTATCTTATAATGTCCTTTTTTCATACATGCATAAACTTCTTTCTTAAAACATTTGTGTTGATTAGACTGATAAACATATGGATTCAGCACCTCAGTCATATGAATCAACTAGTGTATTACTAACACTCTCTCTAACAAATTTGGTATATGATCATATCTTTTTAAATAAACATTGGTTTTTCTCTCTAACAGGTGTGTTACCCTACATATGTCTTTTTGTTTCCACCTTTAAAAGATGTCTGAAACATTAGGTTTTCTACTCTAAAAACTTATGCATACAAAATATTTATTTTCTTAAAACATTACTTTGGCATATCATGTCATGTGATGTTTAATATGTATTAAAGCTTAATATCTTCTTAGAAATTATTATTAAGATTTTCTTCTTAATAACATTTCTTATTAATTATCATTAATATTTATTATAAAATTTCTCTTATAATTTTTTGACTAATTTCCTTATTAAATTTATGATTTTATTACTATTAATTTGACTAATCTTCGAATAATTTCTCTTAGTTAAGCTTACTTAATATTGCACAACTTTTAATTATCTTGTTATTTATTTTTTTGAAATTCTTACATTGCACGGTGATGTACCATAGAGTTGCATAATCGTGTCATTCCTAATTTGTGTAACTCACACTAAAATGACACACATGCACAACTATGACTCAACACCTCACTATCTTATCTCCGACAACATAGTAATATCACTACTCTAATCATGCATGAGTAACATATACAATCGCCCCTATAAAATATGATCATACAGTCGTGTGCTTTCTTAAATGCACAATCATGCGTCGCATTCTACTACAGTATAAGCTGGCCAAACAACCACAGATTTGTGCTAGTATTTATTTAAATCATATCCAAACTCATTCCATAACTTCATATCATCAATATAAATCAATTACACACCATTTCTTTATCAATTAACAACAAATCTCATCATCAAGATTATTTAAACTTTAAATTCATCAAATCAAGCAAATAAAATCCTAAGCATGTTTCTAATTAATCACAGAATCTGAGATCATCAAACATCGCTTAATCAAGGTAGAAATCACAATAACTACATACCTAGAAGTAGCACTCCATGAACATGATATATAAATCAAAATTAAAGCATGTGATTAACTTAAATCTAAATGATTTGATTTAAAACATCATAATTTATTATATCTTCCATTATAAGCATGTAATCATCTTAATTTCACATTATTCAATCATCAAAACATGCTTCCTCATACACAAATCATAACAATCACAACATCAAAATCCAATATAAAAGGTAAAAAATACTTACGTCTAAGCTTATAGATAGGTTCTTTCTCTTTAAGTAGATCTCTCTATATAAATCATGTCTTACCTTCCTTCTCCTCTCTCTTTGCTCTCAAATGGAAGCTCTCTGAAAAACTCAAGAAGATTCAAATGAAGATGATCTAAAATTTGAACTAAATGATATTTTATATCCTTATGTCAAAACACCTCATGTACGGTTGTGTATCCCCAAGATGCACGATCATACATGATAAAAATTTAAAATTTTTGTGTCTTTCTCTGATGTACACGTGTTAGCCTCTAGAGGTAACACATGTATGAGCCAAATAAAACCCTTAAATGACTATTCTATCTTTAAACTCACTTAACTCGATTTCTAATTATAAAACTTCACTTGTAATCAATTTCTAAGCTAAAATAACCATTCTAATCTCGAGTTGATATAACTCTAGTGTTTATAAGATATATCATTTTAGATAAATGGAGGTGCATGTGATCTTTTGACCTAAGATCACTAGATCATCTTATACAAGGATTGATACAGTGTGATATCAGCCTAACATAATTCTTAAGAAAGAATTGTCAAAAAGATAGCCATATTGACAAACATCAATGACCAATAAACCAATAGAGGATTCATTACTTCTGAGTATAGGAAAGAATATTTTTGATAAACTAATTGACAAATATCAACGACCACATAAACCTATGGTCACAGTAAGACTGAGTTGTTGCTCAATCTAATATCATTCAATCATTGAAACGAACATCAATTTATAATATAAAGAACTCTTTGAGGTAAACATTAAATCTGTCTCTATCTCAAAGAGAAATTTGATGACAAAATGATTATCTTGTACGAGTAACTATATTATTAACAAGCTAAATGTTAACACTTTGAAATTCAAATAGTAATGATGTCTTGTTAGATGCCAGTACATGAATAGATGTTGAACAAAAGATTCAACACAAATCTATGTCTTACCAACTTATTGAAAAGTCTATGAGTCACACACAAAAAGGAGTTAATCAAATTCGGAGGCATAGGATTATTCAAGATGAATTAGGACCAATATTTAAATCAATGATTTTAAGTCTTGAGAAGTGTTTGGACTCAAAATTATAGTCTCTATAATTTAAGAACCAAATTGAGATATTCTTAGATTAAAAGGTGTGAATGGAATTGTGAAATGTTTGCTCTATCCAATTGGATAACGTTCAAGATTTAGTTGGATAATTAGGCTATGGTTGTGCATTATCCTAGATTGATATTTATCCAAATTTTATCAAATCATCCATCATTTAGATAATTACAAATTATATGGGATAAGATAAGGATCAAGGGCACAGTCATGCATCAAGCATAAACAACTATGCATTTTCTCTTACACAAGAAGACATGATTTCACAATTTCAGAATTTTTGCTCATTTGAAGCATATCACAGTTGTCCCTTATACACTCACGATCGCGCATAAAGTTCTAGTAAACATTTGAGTGTATGAATAGCCTCTCTTAATTGTGCTTCATGTGGATATCGGGATGCAGTCTTAATCTTGGATTGAAAACATAGTTTTGGCAATTCAAAAACAAGCACTCAAAGACGAAAGAACCATCAACCTTAGCATGGTTTTATAACATTATTGATTTTTTCTATATGTATTTTGTTCAATGATGATAATAAATAAATTTGTGGTTTGGGATATGTAGTTGTATGTGTCAATTTTCCATGTTTAATGCGATATATTTGAAAATTTTTAAATATACATTTCTGCTGTGTGTTGCTCCCTCAGACACCACATATCCTAATTGTTTCATCAATAGAAAAAAAACTACTACCAAATCAATAATTAGTCTGTACAATGGTATGACTTGAGTTGAATTCTAGTTACATTACAAGCACATGCGTGGTAGATATACCGAGATAACAATTATAAAACGTGAAGGCACATTTTACACATGACCAAATTACTATTTTCTACCTGAACTTTGATGGAGTAACAATTTCTCCCTCTTTATATAAAAAAATTTATTTGTACCTTTTACTTTTAACTGTTAAAATATGTTTTTATCATACAAATAGTATAAATGTTGCCTACCCCGTTGATAAGATAAACATATTACACCTTAATCTTAGGTATTTTATATTTTTTTCCGTGTTCTTTTTTATCTTCTTTTTGTTCTTTCTCGTTTTTTAGCTATTAAAAAATCTAAAAGGGTGAATCTTGATGCACTTGAGTTATGTGACATCTTGAAATTGGTGAAAATAATAAAATTCAGTTAAAATAAAGCTTGTCAACAACAAATATAAGTGAGAAGCAACGGATTTGAAAGAAATATGGTAGATGCAAATCAAATTAACAATGAGAAAGGGCAACAATATTGAAAAGTTGTGTATAAAATTGCAAAAACAGTAATAAAGAGAGGGTTTAATCACACAAATTAGTTGACGATAATGTAAGAGTGACAATAGTGTGAAAGGAATAGTTTAATTAATGCCCTTATAACTTTTAAATTTTATAATTATTAACTAGGAACAAACAAAAACTTTAAGAGGAAATTTTGTTATTTTACTTTAGTGAAAAATATATTTTTCAAACTTAAAAATATGAGATACATTGTTTCGTCAAAATGTAGATGGGAAATGGCTATTCACTCTTTACATATTAATAAGGCCTAATAACTTATTCCCATTTGAGATTTTCTTAAATGATAAAATATCATCTAAAAAACTTTAAATAAATCAAATACTTATTTATTGATTAAAATTAATAGTTAAATTTAACAATTAACTGTTAATTTAACTGGTCAAATGGGCATTTTTATATTTATGAATAAAAAAATTTAAAAATAAAAAAAAGCCACTACCAAATGGTCATCTAATTGGAATGACGGTCAAATTTGGTCACCTCAATAGTAAAAACAGTCAAATTTAAATGTCAAAGATTTAGCAAATATTACTAGATTTAACTACCAAAAATCTTATGAATGGCGTTAGATCTGATCGTCTTCATCTTCTGAGATGGTTAGAAACAACTAGTATGCATGAAACTGATCATTTTCGACTATCTTTGATGAGAGAAGTTGTTAAATCTGATCATTATCGTCAAATATAACCATCTTCATCATTAAAACATTTAAATATTGTTGTCAATCAAACTAAGTGGTTATTTGATTAGGTTTTCGATGGCCATCATAGATGACGTTAGTTGGTTTTTTTAATTTTTTGTTTTTTTAAATTTTTTATTATTTTAATAAGATTTTATATTAAATTTTATTTTAATATTAATATTATTTATTTTTATGGAGAATATTTTGATCATTTATTATAAAATATTAAAAAAATGAAAAGAACTTGTTATCCGGCGACGGTATTTGATTTTTTAAAATATTTGGGCGGAATTTGTTATTTCAGAAAACCTTGGGTGAGACTTAGCGGTTCGGTCTATTATAAAAGCGTGCATGATCATGTTCCTTAATTCCAGCGTACTCGTACATTTCTTTTTCCCTCACAGTCTAGCTCTGAAAAAGTAGCCATTATCTTTCACAGTACTGATGACAAACAACAAATTATTTTTAAAATACCAACAAAGGTTATTTTTGTCATTTCGATATTCCTCACACCTCTGTCCCTCATCTTTGTGAGTTATGTTTCAATGTTTGTCTGTGACTTGAGGGACACCAATACCAACTCAAATTATTTCCTTTCCTTTTCCTTCTCTCTTCTTCTGTAAATCCTCCAAACTTCTTCTTCTTCTTCTTCTTCATTCTCCTCGTTTTTCTTCTTCTCATTATTATAATCTCCAATACCCACGCTTCACCTCACCTTTTCTTACACAATGTCAGCTGCATTTCCCACTGCTCTCTTTCATTTTTTCTCTTCATAAACATCTTCGACATCTCTCTTCACTTCTCTCCCTTCGTCATGTCAACCAAATCCAAGTAAGTTTTCACCTACCCTTTTTCTCTTTATCTTCAATTTTTCTTCTTCTCTCTAGATCTGACTCCTTTTTTTCATTTTTTCATCTGGGTTGTCAAGTTTCTAAATTTTTGTTCTTAATTGCTTTAGGATCTGCAAGTTCTTATGTTTAGCCTAGTTGTTGACTTTGCTTCAGTCTCTTCCTAATTTCAAGTAGTAAAGTTTTTATTTTTGTTACTTTTTCTACTCTTTAGAGTAGGGTCTTGAGTTACTCTCTTGTGGGTTTCACTTAAATTTTCATTATATAATGGAATTTATTTTCATAGGTTGGATCTGCTTTAGTATATGTCTTGGAATTGGCAGTCTCTAAATTATGATGATATCTATTACTGTTGTTATGCACAAAAGTTATCGTATTTGAGATAGATCCATGTTTATTTTTTTACTGTGTGTGAACGTGTTGTTACTTTTAACAGTACTTGTGTTCTCATGTATGGCTTGGCTTGTATGTTTTGGGTTCTTGTTTGGTCATGTTTGATGAAAGAGTTCTGGTGTTGCGAATTTTTGCAGATCGAGTTTATCTGAAACTCCTAGCAAACCTTCAGCAGCTACTCCTAGAGTGAGTAAACTTAGCAGGGGAGTGGCTAAATCAGACTCTGATTCTCATTCTCCCCTGCAAAATGCTCGTCTTTCGGTTGATCGATCTCCAAGATCTACTAACTCGAAGCCACTGATTGATCGAAAGTCACCAAAGGTTATTACCACACCACCAGCCAAGGCCGGTACGCCACCTGAAGTAAGTTCTCGAAAATGCCAACGAAGCGTCAGTGCTTTATAGTTTTGGCATTTGGGGTTTAGATTTTTTAGTTTTGTTTCCGGTGTAAGTCGTTGAGTTTTGCATCAACATATAAAGTGAACGGCTTTAGTGTAGGCCTTGGATATCTTTGTGATCTACCTTGGCAACATGGAAAATTAAGCATGGTAACATTTTTATTTTTGACAAATCTGGAAGTATCTCGTTTTTTAGTTATATCTGGAAGAGTGTCGTGAGATCTACCTTTGAGCATTACATTCTGAAGTGGCAGCTAATAATACTTCAGCCTCTTGTGCTAGTGCCTGTCAGCCTGCGGCTTGGCATTGCACCTCTTCAAGATTAAAATAATATAAAGTCAGTAGTGACCAGAGGACCATGAAATGTGCTTTCCATGCCTTATTAATTTTTATTTTTTATTTTTTGTTTGAAACTAGTGCAACAAGGCTTAATTGTGCAAATTGTGCAAATTTTTATCTGCATTGTTAACTGATTTTGCTTTCAGAAACCACAATCACGACTTGTGAGGGGATCCGAATTGCAGGCTCAGTTGAGTCTTGCTCAGGAAGATCTGAAGAAGGCAAAGGATCAGATAGTATTAATTGAGATGGAAAAGATGCAAGCAATTGAGGAGCTGAAAGAAGCTCAGAGAGTAGCTGATGAGGCAAATGAGAAACTAAGAGAGGCTGTGGTGGCTCAAAAGCGAGCTGAGGAGGATTTTGAGATTGAGAAGTTCCGGGCTGTTGAAATGGAACAGGCAGGAATAGAGGCAGCCCAAAAAAAGGAAGAGGAATGGCAGAAAGAGATTGAAGCCGTGAGGAACCAACATGCTTCAGATGTTGCTGCCCTTCTGTCTACCTCACAGGAGCTGCAAAGGATAAAGCAAGAACTGGTCATGACTTCTGATGCTAAGAACAAGGCATTAAGCCATGCCGATGATGCCACTAAGATCGCTGAGATCCATGCTGAGAAGGTGGAAATTCTCACATCTGAGTTGTCCCGGTTGAAGGCTTTACTTGATGCAAAGCGTGAATCCGAGACCATTGAAAATAACGTGTTGTTGAAGCTTGAAGAAGAGGTAGATTCTTTGAAAGAAAAACTTGAAAAATCAAAAAATATTGAGGAAAAGCTGATGGAAAGAGAAGCTTCTATTGAACAGCTTAATGTTGAGCTAGAGGCTGCAAAGATGGCTGAATCATATGCTCATAGTTTAATGGAGGAATGGAAAGTCAGGATAGAGGAATTGGAAATGCAGGTTGAGGAGGCACATAAATTGAAGAGATCAGCATCAGAATCTTTGGATTCAGTCATGAGGCAACTGGAGGGAAACAATGATTTATTGCATGAAGCAGAATCTGAGATTGCTTCTCTTAAAGAGAAGGTGGGGTTGTTGGAAATGACAATTGGAAGACAGAGAGGGGATCTAGAGGAATTGGAACGTTGTCTTGATATGGCAAAGAATGAAACATCTGAAATGGCAACAACAGTTGAATCTTTGAAGTCTGAGCTAGAAATCATGAAGGAAGAGAAAGTGCAAGCTTTAAACAATGAGAAGCTTGCAGCTTCCAGTGTTCAGAACCTGCTAGAAGAGAAAAACAAGCTCATTAATGAGTTGGAGAATTCTCGGGAAGAAGAGGAGAAGAGCAAGAAGGCAATGGAAAGCTTAGCTTCGGCATTGCATGAAGTCTCTGCAGAAGCAAGGGAAGCCAAAGAAAAACTGTTATCCAGTCAAAATGAACATGAAAGTTATGAGGCCCAAATAGAAAATTTAAAATTGGTCCTGAAAGCAACAAATGAGAAGTACAAAACCATGCTTGATGATGCTAAACATGAGACTGTGCTTCTTTCAGACACCATTCAACAGTCCAAGAATGAATTCAAGAAATCTAAAGCTGAGTGGGAGGAAAAAGAGATTCATTTGGTGAATTGTGTAAAGAAATCAGAAGAAGAAAATTCTTCAATGGAAAAGGAACTAAATAGGTTGGTGAATCTGCTCAAACAAAATGAGGAAGAAGCTTTTGCCAAAAAGGAGGAAGAAGCTCAGCTGAGGGAAGGCCTTAAGGAGGTTGAAGCTGAGGTGATTTATCTGCAAGAAGCTCTTGGGCAAGCAAAGGCCGAGAGCATGAAACTGAAGGAGAGTTTGTTGGACAAAGAAACTGAGTTGCAGAGTGTCATTCAAGAAAATGAGGAACTTCGAGCTACAGAAGCTGCATCTCTTAGGAAGGTTGAGGAATTGTCTAAGTTGCTTGAAGAAGCTTTGACCAAAAAGCAAACTGAGGAAAATGGTGAGCTTTCAGATAGTGAGAAAGACTATGATCTCCTTCCGAAGGTTGTTGAATTCTCCGAAGAAAATGGACATGTTAGTGAGGACAAGTCTAAAATGGACCTTCCACCACATTTAATCAAGGAAGAGAAGAAAGAAGATCCTAAAGAAGAAAATAGGGGCTTCAACAATGAGAACGTTGAAAAGGTTAATGCCAAAGTTGAGAATGCCAATGGAAAATTGAAGGAAGATGAGAGCAAAGAGAAAGAAGATGATGCAGTCGAAGTTGAGTTCAAGATGTGGGAGAGCTGCAAAATTGAAAAGGAGTTTTCTCCCGACAGAGAATTGGAGAAAGAATCATTTGAAGAGGAAGTGAACTCAAAGGTGGATGGCAGTGAAATTGATCAGATAAGTGGACTATCGTCCACGGAAAATGTTGAGGATGGCGCAACCTCACCAACAAAGCAGCAACAGCAGAAGAAGAAGAAACCTTTTATCAGGAAGTTCGGAAGCTTACTCAAGAAGAAGCCGGCTAGCAACCAGAAGTAGCGGAAGAAACCACTTAGCCTGACTAGCAGGCAGGTATATTGAGTGCTATCTTGCACCTTATTGTGTTTGCTTTATTGTTCTTGCGTCTGATTTTTAGATAGGTTAAAAATGAAAAGGCTTGTATTATCTTAGTTTTTTTTCCAAGGGGTCTTTTTTCTTTTCCTTTTTTTGGGAGTTTCTTGTATGTGATGGAGAATTTTTTGTCCTTAATTCTTTTCCCCTGCCCTTCTTAACCAAATTTCATGAAAAGGAGTGGTATTGTGGTATAACTGCAACATTGTATTTTGATTTGCTCTGAGTTATTTTACATGGAAAACTTATATGTTAATCTTGCTAAGTGCTCAGAAACTCAATCATCATTGGATATGTGGGTGTTGATATGAATGCTTCCATATGAAAATGACTGTCTTGTTATGTATCTCTATCGTTGAATTACTCCTTGCAAAGCAAAGTTTATTTAACTTTGAAACAGCCTCACAAATTAGTTCAGATTTAACTTGTTATTACATTGCAGTTACACATGGCACGAGGCTGAGTTAAGTCGTAAACAGTGTGTTTAAATTAAAATTCCTTTGAGCTATACAGGCACAAGCATGTTATTCGAGGTGTAAACCATCTTAGTTGTCAAAAATTTTCTGTATGCTTACTGATGATTCAATTGAATGACATACGTGGTAATGCAAGTTATTGTTGCCAATTTGATCAGAAGATTATGATGGAAACTTTAAATCATTTTGTGTTTGGAATTGGAGTATGATGAAAGAAGCATGGGATGATTCTTTATTTTTCTACATCAGATCCCAAAATATTACATGTTAATCATTATCTGTACTGTCAACCATGTTTATCATTGGTAAGAACTAAAACAGATGCCTAGAACATATCAGAATTACATCACATCATCATTGTAGTCGATATTTATAATGCATTATGTGTAATGTTCATGTTGATGTTGTAACTTCCGGTATTTTTAAGTCATATTCCACAACATGAATTGCACATGTTTCTGACAAATTTGGTTCTTCTTTGTGGTTAGGCATTTTACTCTTGCCATGAGTTACATGTGCATTCTAAGGCAAAAGAGAAGGCTGAACCTAGCAGTGTGAAAAAAATAGTGTACAAATGCTAGCTCACTTGATGCATACAAAACTTTTAGGTGAAGTAGATGTACTTTCCAGATGTGGCCAACCAGCCAGGTATATTTATTTCAAATTTGATGGCAATACCTACAAATATCATTTATAACTTTTTGCCGAGACGTGTCTCTGGTATCTCAGCCAAGAAATAGTAGTTAGAAGATGACCATGTTAGCATGTCCTTTCCTCACATATGTATAATTGTCATTATTAGTACAGAGATAAACTAGGAAACTGTAATAAGAAAGGCAAATATGACCAGCCAGAATGATTTTTGAAAAAGCTGAAGAAGTTGCTTCAGTCTCAAGATTTTTCATATTCAAATGCTTCTGGCTAAAGCGTTCTCATCATCTTCAGCTGGGCCCTTCTGGTAGTAACCATTTCACCCTCTTTCCTCACTTGTAATTTATTTTCCCATTTTCAACTGATTATGTAAATTGTAATAAGGTTTTCATGAGAAATAAGGTTTAATTTTTAACAGCACCATCAAATTTTAACAAATGTAAATATTCTCAAATTTTGTCATATATTCAATTAAAAATAAATTAGAAGAATCACAATTTCTTTATTTTTTAAAAAATAAAGAAAATAACCCAAATTGTTATAATAAATTACGCTTCTTGTGATAAAGAAAGATGATATCATACATACATGAGTAAAACACCTTGTGCCACCCAAAGTTTGACATGAAAAACAAGGTTTCCATCCGCTCAATGGACAACTTCCTCTCTTTCGTTCTCCTTCTCTCTTGGTTTTCTTCTTACTCCTTGCATGTTTCTCTTCCCTCACCTATTTTCTCCTACCCAAGTTGCTTGCTTCTCCTTGCTTTCTTTTTCTTCTCTTTCTTTCTTTTCTTTTCTTCCCATTTTCTCCCTCTAAGGGCCACCTTTTGACGGTTCAATTCGACCAAGTGGTGGTGGCCAGATATTGGTTGCCCAATCCGGCCAAAGGAAGGGCAGATCATGGCTCCCCAATCTAGACTAAAGCAGTGATCGATCAAACCGATTCAGAGTAGATTCAACTGAGTCTTTTTTTTTTTTTTTCCTTGCAATTTTCTATTTGTTTTTCCTTGATTGGTTGTTAATGTTGAGGAATTGAGTTTCGCTGGTGTGGGCAGGCAGAGAGGTGCATTTCGACGGTGGGATTGCATCTAAAAATGTGCGCGTTGACATACTATAAAAAGATAGCACCTTGATTGGAGTGCAAGATTATACGTACCTTTCTAATGTGTTCAAGATATATTCTGCGGTGTCAGCTCTTTGGGGCGGGGGCCTTATTAGTTTTTCCTTCTTAGATGGGTGGAAACCCGTGATTTCCTCAAAAGTTGTATAGTACAATTATTTTACTCATCATAAAATGGCTAAATAGCAAAAGCTGCCAATTTTATTTTCAAAATTCAAATTACAAAGTAGTGGGCACGAGCGAAAGTTAAAAAATTACTGGGAAAGACAAATATTGGCCATTGGATAAATCGTTTTCATGAATGGATAAATACACCTTTTGCTTTACTTTTTTGACCGACCCTTCAGATTTTATTTTCTTTCTTTTGACTGCTGTGAACGAGTATTTATGTTTGTTGCATTGCATGTCTTTCTTTCAACTTTAAAATAGCACTTGAACGAAAAATAAATACTGATATGAGTGTAAGGATTATACCATATTACCCTTGTTTGTTTTATTTGTGCTGTTAATTATTTAAAACCATGTGAAAATACTAAAATACCCTTATTAACTAATTATTTTTCGAATGTTGTCTTTGAATAATTTGACACAAAAAGAAGAAGAAAAATGGTCTGAAACATAGAAGAAATTGACAAGCTTGTGTCGCCACCTAGGGGCCATGACTCCTTTAGTTTGTAAGAAGGTGTTGTTAATAAACTAATGAAAATATATTGAAGTTAAGAGAATGGGGTGTCTTTGATAAAGTTTTTAAACTTGCAATATCCATTGGATAAGGTAAAATAGAGCATATTTCACACTGTAAGAGTCAATTTTATTTTTTAAAAATATATTTGGAATTTGTTGAACTGATAAATTTTCTCTTTTAAGTTCTAAAAAAAGTTAAATTCTTACGTATTGAGTTTTATTCAAATGTTTCTTTCTTTGAGTTTTCAAAAAATTCAATTTTCACGTATTATTTATTTTAAAAAGTAGAAGAAATCGTTTACATAAATTATTAGATTTTCTATTTTCTTCTTTATCTCTTCCAAATTGTGGAGGGAAACTATAATTTTTTTAAATAATTTGGGTGTTGATAAATTTTTTAGGGAATTTTTAAAAATTCAAAAGAAATTTAAGAGTTTTTGCATGAAGTATGCACACGCTTACATGTGCATGACACAATAATAAATTCACTTGTTATGAGGTTTGATTGAGGCTAATATGTGACGAAAAGAAGATTTTGTGATCAGTTACGCCTGTGTATGTAATATACACACCTATACATATGAGTAAATTTAGAATAAACATATATTTTTCATATGTCAATGGTAACACTTAATGTTAACAGCTATATTACCATTTCTAACACTTGAAACCCTTACAAACAAGTTGGTTTAAGTTTGAAAAAGCTAGAAAACTTTAGCATATCAAGCATATTTATCTTCCTCACACATAGTCTTTAATTTTCTGTCTAAAAACTTCATCTTACATCCTTGAGAGAAAATCTTTGTATTTAACATGTGTAATCAACCTTATTGAAACATTTTCTTTTCGTATTCTATTTGATAAACATCATTGTAGACGAAATCCTAAATCACTTATTAATTGTTTAGTGAAACTTTAAGTTGGTTACTTGAAGTAACAAATGTAGGAAGCTTGGGTGAAAAAACTTTGAACTACTATAAATCTTGAACATTCTCTATTCGTATATCTCTTTTATTGTGTTAATAATTGTTTTAATTTTTTGCATTAGTTTGTGCTTCATATTTTTATAATCCTATTCATTTTCCTCTACTCATTGTGGTGTTTTTGATAAGGTCATATTTATAAGTAATATTTATTTTAGTTTTCAAAGCATATTTGTAATTTTACTAAAAGGGGACAAATTAGTAATTTAGGATTTCAATAACAAAAGTGGATAAGGGTGATAAAAGGATTTTTCAAACCTAAAGGGTGGACTTTTATTCAATGTTTGGGTGGGACAATGTAGTTATCCTCCTTATTAATACTATGAAGATCATGACCAGCCTTCGCCAAACCTAACGGTCCATTGGTTTCCTTAGAGCTTAAGTCGTCTTCGGCGAGTAAAACGACGAGCTTGTCGCAAACAGCGTCGTTTTGGATGCCATATATTTTCTCTCTTCGACTAACAAAAAGAATTTGCAAACGAAATAAATTTTCCAGGAAAATCCACCACACTTCATTTTTGGGAAACCAAATATAGCCGATTCCGGCCACCATGTGGGTGCAGATTCTTTGCGGTCTCGTAATTTACAAAGTGTTCAAGCGAATCTTCTACGGCGACGATGATTTGGACATCGAAACCTCCGATTCTAATGCGATTTTCTCAGTTGCGAATAGGTTAAATTTATTACTTCGGTTTTTATGCGTTTTCGTAAAAACTCTACTTAAGATAACTTAATTATAAATATTTTTGGCTTGCTTTGTATCTGACTAGAAAGCTAAATTTTTTAGTTATTAATTTATTGATTTTACTAAATTTGTAGATTAGAGAAGCTTTATGGAGGAAAGGCACACCTTGGGCTCCGAATTCCGGATCCGGATACGGGTTCACGACAGAATATTGATGTTGTTCTTGTCTCTAAAGGGTAAAATTTCATTGCAATCATTTATATTGTTGTTCAATTTTTTTTATTTGTTTGGCTGATAAATAGAGAATTTTTTTCCTACTGTAAATTCTGGTAGAACGAGCTTAAATTATCTAGTTGTGTCTGGCCTTGCTTAAATACTGGTGGGTAATGCTACAGGGCCAAATCTGTAAGAATAATACTACATATAGCAATTCTTATACAAACTCAACCTATATAAATTGAAGTGTTTTAATGTGATTGGATAATTTTAAACTACAGAGAATTTAAACAAGTTGGAATAATAGTATGTCAAACATGCACGGTCTTGCATCAATTTGTAGGGAATGGTTTGTATAATTCATTTTTATATGTAGTATTACTCAAATTGTAATGCAAAAATTTATAGTGGGGTAGGAAGTCTCAAGTGCGGACCTAAAATCTTTCACTTTAAAATTCATTCCTTTAGCACATTAATGCATGAATTAATTTGGTTTCATAAGTTGACAGATGGGCACAGAATTTACTGTCAACTGAATTATCTATAAGAAAAAATTTTGTGAACTCCATAAACTCATGGCACCAATTTTTAACTCATGCATTTAGAGTTTAGGAGTTGATGTCAAAAATAAAGAAGCAGATGTCAACAGAAAATGAGTGTTTGGCAGAATAGACTTGTAGATGTCTAGTTTGACATTTCATTTATTGAAATTGCACATATTTTTTTCCCTGTTGTGGTAGCATAATCCTAGTTTTCTTTTCTATTTATTTATTCCTTATTTGTTTTCTCAACATTCATGTCAATATAATTAATGCTTTCTTACAGGGAGGCCTTGGTGGTTTCTGTGAAGAATTTTTCAGGATCTGTATCAATCAATGCTGATGGCAGCTGGGTTTGTGAGGGCCAGCATAGGCACAGGTCACAGCATTATCTTGATCCTGTAAGTCATAGATATATATGTCTCCTCTACAGTGACTTAATTAGGTATGCTTCTAGCATTGATAGTGCCACATGGCTACCCTTAAAACTCAGTCACTGTTATCTGTGATGAACTTATGACTATAAAATTTATTGATCCTTTCTTGTTGCAGCTGCCGTGTCTGTATTGCCTGCATAGTATTATATCATATTCATTTCTGAACTTCATATTTTTTGGGCAATTTATATTGTAACAACATTGTAATTATTTGAATGATCTAAACTATTATGATGCTGTTTTTCATTTTTCTAAATTTGTTTCAATATGTTGTGAGGCTAGTAGTATTTCATTATGTACAGCTCCTTTATGGAACACTTGTTCTCCGTTATTTTAGAAGATGTTTTGATTGGATTTCAAACGTTTCTTTTCATTTGGTTCTCTTCACCAGTCCTTAAGTCTCTGATATCTGTTGCTTAACAGAGGAATATACACTGATATTTTTCTCCATAATTTGATTCTTTTTTGTATTTTCTATGTCTCAGGTAGAGGAAGTTAAAAAACAAGTTTCAGTTCTTGAATCATATCTTGAACAAAGGGGAGTTTCCCTGCCAGAAGGATATTTCTCGTACAAAGTGATACTTCCTAATCCAAAATTTTGGTATGTGTTTAAATCTCCATAATGGTGTGGCCAGATTGCAGTTTAGTGTATTCTGCTGTAAGTGGGGAGCTTTGGTGTCCTCTTCAGTTGCTTTAACTGATGAATGCATGTCACTTTATGACAAAATTTCTGATTGATATTGTCTTGTATCTATTGCTGTAATTTCGATGAAATTTCTTAAACAATAAATTTATGCTTGTGCTATTGGTGATAAATGTACTGTGTTATCTGTATGTTTGAAGCAGGCCAAGACAGACTTGTTTCTTGCTAGAAAATTTTTTAGTTATGCATTTGACCTAGTTGATTATAGTGCTCAAACTCAATATAAATATTTTGAGTCAGGAAGCTTTTTATTGCTTATAAATAGTAGTTGCGCAGAAAGAAAGATGAATGATTTTGATCATGACTTTGAAAATGTTTTTAGGAAAGGAAGTTGCATAATTTCAAATCCATTTCATTCTGGTAGTTATGCCCTTAACTTTGTTTATATTCTGAGGGTGAAATACTGATTTTATTACACTTCGGTGTTAAAATATTTGAGGATAGTTCAGTGATTAATTAGATTTGGTTTTATTTTTCTAGCTCCATTTATTCAAGCAATTTTCCGCCTGAGGTCATTACCTTTGAGCAGTGGACACAAATGAAACCAGAACAAAGAAATATGCTTTCTGGCTGGATTAAGGGAGCCTTTCGTGGTGGAAAAAAAGAGATGCAGGAATCTATTCATGAGAAACTCAATTTCATTCTCAGCACAGCTCCAATTTGGGACAGGTTTTATTTTTTCTTTTTCTTTTTCTGTACCTTAATATTCTATGGTTTTTTTTTTTTTTTAAGCATATCTTTGTATTAAATTTATGTCAGTCAACTGCATGGTGGATAATATAGATACCAATCAGGAAAATTCTAGTTGAAAGATAGTAAACCCTGCAATCCAATCTTCTGCATCATATGTATATAACTCTTTTATGTAAAGGTTAACCCTGATGGTAGAGACTAAAGCAATTAAAAAACAGTGATGAAAATGGTGATTACATGTTAAAGTTATGATGACTAATTTCTGGTCCACCTCCCTGAATTTTCTGTTTTGTGTAAAAATAAAATAAAACTAGGAATAATAACTGTTTTACATAGACCTATCAGCTTAGCACCATTTTATAAAATTGGCCACAGTTTATTTTATAAAATGGTGCTAAGCTGATACTAGATATAATCTCAAAGATATCCAGACTGTGATGATTTAGGCAAAGTTTTTTGTGGTCCATCTTTTTCCAAAGAAATTGAAAAATCCATGTTTGTACTGAAATTGCATGCCTGTACATAGCTTTCACATGGTAGGGTGCAACAAGCTGATTTTAGGTTTTTAAAATTCATATCTTGTTTATAATTCGATTATATATTTTTTTAATTTTTTACTTGTAATTTCTATACTGGGATTCAATGAATAAGGTTAATTCTGTATTGTTCTCTGAAAATATATGATTAGAGTCTCTCACTCTTTCTTGACTTGGGCAAGATCCTATTTGGCATTGATACCATGAGCAGCATCAGTGTCTAGGACGTTGCAGGTGCCCTTAACCTTCAATTATTTTTGTCCATGGGCTCCAATTTAAGTATATATTGGTTGGTTTGAATAGACTTAGAATTTGGTTTGTCCTTAGGCTTGTGATCTGTGTCAGACATGTTGCATCCCATCAAGTTTGTGGAACAGATATTATAATGTTCTCATCTGTTTGGCTTCTTTTGATTGAATTTTTTTCATCATAGATTTGATGTGTTTTGTACGTTGTAGCTACCTGAGGGAAAAGATAAAAATATCTCTATTTATTTGCAGGTTGGAAGTTAAAGGTAATAAATATGTCCTAGGTGAATTTCTTGAATTTAAAGGGAAGCAGGAAGATACACAGGCATTGAGATCTATCAAAAGATCTAAAGTGAGTCGTTTAGTCATCCAAAAGACGAGTATGTTTGGATTAGGTATTCTCTCAAGCATTTATGACTCTTTTCTCTTTTCTCTTTTCTCTTTTCTGGCACTTTCCTTTGCGAAAGAAATGTGAATTTATGCACCATATATTAGACTGGAGAGAGTTCAAGACTTTAACCTTATGTTTCATCCATTAACTACTAGTACTTTGACTTGGTATAAAATTATTCCTTCTATTAATGCTTTTCCATGTAATATAATCCAATTCTTGTATGTTAACTAAAATCAATTTCCTATTTGTTGATGAGATCAAGATTTGTTCAGTGTATAGAGAAGAAATTAGGAAAGTCACATGATCTTAGAATGCAAATTGCAAGTCATACTGTTGCTGTAGACAAAATCCTAATATGATTAACGTTTTGAATATCAATCAAGTAAATGGATTGAAGCCAGACTGTATTGGTTCTTGACATGTAGGAGCAGAGTAACAATGGTGGTTTTTATTAATCAAGTTTACCATATTAGTGTCATCGCTCATAGAAGGCTTTTGGAGATGATCCCGTGGCAACAAATATCAGTCCATGATGCAAAAATTGATCAACATCTGATTTTCAAACCTAACTTTTGGTTAATTTTGATTTGATAATTGTGCCTGAAAATGAGAGCCATAATTCAGCTTTTGGCTCCCTCCTTCCCACCCTTGTGTGGGAAAAGAAAACCAAACATAGAAAGATATGCTATCATGTTTATGCTATTAAGCTTCTGTTTGCCCTTGTTATTCTGATTGTACTGTTCATGCAATTGCAGCTCCTTCACGCCTCCAAGTTTTGTACTGTCCTCGTGATTATCGAAGTGAAGGCATGTCAACTTCTTCTGAGTGGAAGGAAGTCACTGTGAGATCGATAACTGAAATTTTATTTCAACCACATGATTCTAACAAAGTCCGGAAATTCAAGCTATCTTCGATTCTCTCGATGCAACTGAGTGCCTAAAGATGTTTTTTCTTGAATATGAAATCTATGTTTTCTGCAGTTTTGTGTGCTTGAATCTCTATCTTTTTCGTACAATCTAAGATATCTTGTAAATATTTATCTTGGAGATAGAATGAAAATTTATGTAACATCAATTGAAGGATAGTGAACATTATTCTGACCCTTTGATATATATTTTATGGATGCATAGCTTCTCAGTGTCAGTGTTAAGGATTCATTTGCAAGAATTTGGGCTTATGACTATAAAGAATTTGTCAAATATATATTTGAAAGTGTTGATGTATTTATACTTGTTAGTTGTAGCCGTAAAGATATGTTTTTATCCCATTTTGAGTTCAAAGTCTACAGGTCTTGCAGTAAAACCGAATGTTGTTACGTCATATGTTCCATGTCTCATAATAAAGGAAGAATATTGGTGATAATTCTGCAGAATCATGGATGTAAATTAATAGAAGATGGTTCCTCTTATCTATTGGATAAGCAAGTGAAGAAGAAAACACCTCCAAGCTTTTTCTTGTAACCTGTTTAATGAAATTCACACAAGCAGATAATTGAATCCACTTACAGTCTGGTGTGCTGTAAGTTTCAACTGCTCTCATTTGCTCAACTGGATTAAGAAGCTTAGTTACTTTATCTTTTTGGTGTTAAAATGCCAATGCCAGAGATTTCATCTACATCTCAAGGGTTACTATGAACTATAAACAAGGAATAATATGTTTATAGTGAATTATGAAACAACTAACCACCAAATAAGACAATGAAAAGGAATAGAAAGAATACATGAGTCTTACAGGAGCATCATTGTCAGATTTCAATAAATATTTTATTTCATTTTAAGTTTATTCTGGCTACCTATGGTAATGCCCAGTCCGTCCGTGAAAAAAAAAAAAAAACACACAATTTTTATACGAGTACGGGTCCAAATGGTTACGGGGTTAAAAATGTGAAACCCATGCCATTTTTAGATGGGTAACTTGCCTATTTGCCATCTCTACCAAGTATATAAACTCAAATCTTTGTCACACTCATACCCATTTTTAGGTCGTGCTTGCAATGCCCGTGGACTTCCCTATTTGCCATCTCCACCAAAGGGAAAATTAAAAAAACAACCAAAATTTAATAATAATAATAATATATTTCAATCAATTTTTTTTTAAGTTTAAGCATAATATTTTTTTATACCAATTTTAGTCTTTGCGGTGAATATTAAATTTCTACTATTACGATTTCATAAAAACATTTCAGTTAAAACAACTGCGTCCCAATTACAAAATCCAATTTTATAACTTCTTAAAGTTTTAGCTATTCGAATGATTATACAATACGATAGCATAGTCATATGAACCTCGATATCTAACATTTTTCAGTGACAAATTATATTTTTGACCAAAAAACTATGTTTTTTCAATGATGAAAATGAACAACAAGATAATTAAAATATTATTTATAAATTTTTTTATATTTTAACGTCTATTTCATATCAAAAAAATATAGTTTAACAGCTAGTTAGTTAGAAAACCATATGAACCAAGTTTTTGGTCACAAAACTACGTTTTTCGGTGACAAAAATAGACAAAAAGTTAATCAAAATATTTTGTGAAATTTTCTACAATTTGATGTGTATTTAATGTTGGAAAAACATAGTTTGGTGGCCAAAAAATTAGTTCGTGCACTTTACAATCGGTTCATGTAAATCACACGAATTAGGTTTTCAATGACAAAAATAGACAAAAAGGTAACTAAAACATTCGTTATGAAATTCTTTATATTTTGGTGTCTATTTTGTGCCAAAAAAATTATAGTTCCCTGGCCAAAAAACTGGTTTGTACAGTATTACAATTGGTTTGTATAAATTGCACGAAGTAAATTTCTGGCCATAGAACAACATTTTTTCAACAATGAAAATGAACAAAAAAGTAATCATAATATTCTTTATGAAATTCTCTATATTTTGGTATCTATTTTGTACCAAAAAAATGTAGGTTTGTGGCCAGAAAACAGGTTTGTGTGGTGTTGCGGCTGATTTGTGTTTTGAGACTAGTTTGCATGAATGGTAAGAACCAAGTTTTTGGCTACAAAATGACACTTTTTGGGCAGCAAAAATGGACAAAATGGTAACCAAAATGTTACTTATAAAATTATCTACATTTTGGTGTTTATTTCATACTAATAAAACATAGTTTGGTGGTCAAAAAATATGCCCATATGGTGTTGCACCCAGTTTATGTAAATTGTACGAACTAGACTTTCGATCACAAAACTATGTTTTTGGTGACGAAAATGGACAAAATGTAACCAAAATTTCATTATAAAATTCTCTACATTTTGATGTCTATTTTATGCTAGAAAAACATAGTACGATGGTAGAAAAATTGATTCATGCAATTTTACAACCATTTCGCGTAAACCTCATGGATGTTGGTTTTCAGCCATAAAATTACATTTTTTTATGACAAAAATAGTTGAAAAGATAACCAAAACATTCATTATGAAACTCTTTACATTTTGTGTCTATTTTGTGGCAAAAAACATAGTTTTGTAGCCAAAAAACTGGTTTGTATAGTGTTGTAGCCAGTTTGTGTAAATTACACGAACTGTTTTCAGCCATAAAACGATGATTTTTTTAGTGATGAAAATGGACAAAAAGATAACCAAACTATTCATTAAAATTATCTACATATTGGTGTCCATTTTGTGCCAAAAAACATAGTTTGGTCGCTAAAAAATCAATTCATTTGGTATTACTATTAGTTTGTGTAAATCACACGAATTGGGTTCTCAGCTACAAAATGATATTTTTTTGACAACAAGAATGAACAAAAAGGTAACCAAAAAGTTCACTAGGAAATTTTCTAAATTTTGGTGTCTATTGCATGCTTGAAAAACGTAATTTGTGGCTAAAAAGTTTAGTTTGTACTTTGTAATTGCTTGCATAAACCACAAGAACTAAGGTTTTTGGCCATAAAACTACATTTTTTTGGTGAAAAAAAGACAAAAAGGTAATGTAGCAACTAGTTTTCATAAATTGCATAATTTAGGATTTTAATTACAAAACAAAGTTTTTTCAACAATAAAATCGACAAAAAGATGACCAAAATATTCATTATAAAATTTTCTATATTTTGGTATCCATTTTGTGCCAAAAATATGTAGCTTGGTGGCTAAAAAACTAGTTTGTGTAGTATTGTTAAACTGCATGAACTAGGTTTTTGTCTACAAAACAACATTTTTTCGAGAATGAAAATGGACAAAAAACAACCAAAATGTTTGTTATGAAATTCTCTACATTTTGGTCTATTTTGTGCCAAAAAAACATAGTTTTGTAGCTAAAAACTAGTTTGTATGATTTTGCTGTTGGTTCATATAAACCACACAAACAGTTTTTAGCCATAAAACAATATTTTTTTTGACAATAAAAATGGAAAAAAAGGTAACCAAAATATTCATTATGATATTATCTAAATTTTGATGCCTATTTTGTGCCAAAAAACATAGTTTGGTGGCTAGAAAATTGATTCATTTGATATTGCGATCAATTCGTTTAAACCGTACCAATTAGGTTTTCAATTACAAAACAACATTTTTTTGGCAATGAGAATGGAAAAAAAGGTAACTAAAAAGTTTGTTTGAATTTATCTACATTTTGGTGTCTATTTCAAACCATAAGAATATAGTTTAGTGGTCGAAAATTGGTTCGTGTTTTGCAGTTGGTTGTATAACCACACGAATTGCGTTTTTAGCCACAAAACTATGTTTTTTTTATGACAAAAATAGACAAAATGGTAATCAAACATTCATTATGAAATTCTCTATATTTTGGCTTCTATTTCGTGCCAAAAAAAATGTATTTTCATGATCAAAAAACTGGTTCATGCGATGTTATAGCCAGTTCATGTAAATTGCATAAATTTTTGGTGATAAGATGGATAAAACGATAACCAAAATATTCGTTATAAAATTATTTACATTTTGGTATCCATTTTATGCCAAAAAAATACAGCTTAGTGGTCAGAAAACTGGTTTGTGTGGTGTTGCAACTAGTTCATATATATAGTACGAATTGGGTTTTTGTAGGACCCGCTGCCACGCATACCGCTGCTGCTGAATTATATCTTTTTCTTTTATTAATATTTTGAAATTTTTGTACATGTGACAAGAATCCTACGAAAAGAAACCTACTGCTGCTATACAAATACATACGCATGCGGAAGCTGAAATTTAAATTGTACAATGGTGGCCTAAAAAATACACTATACATTTCTCATATACATAACTGTTTCTGTACATACATACATCTGAGTATAAACAAAGTTTACAATAAATCCCAACAAGCTAAATTAAAAACTGATTGGAGTCCTCTCCCATCAGCCTTGGTCCACCCGCTCCTCGCCAGCACGAAACACACCTGAAAAGAAAGGAAGAAGGAAAAGAATGAGTGATAAAAATCACCCAGTAAGTGATCCTTACTTCCCTCAACCTAAGCAAGCATATAAAAAAAAAACACATACCTGACATTGGCCTTAATATTCATACATTTGCTTGCTCATTCAATAAACTGGATAATTCTTAATCTGTTATCTTGATCGCATTAATGAGTCATGTCATAAAATGTATATCATGCCATGCTAGATATATACTGAATATGTATGCATCTGAATCTATACATATCGGAAGATACCTGTTATGCTGATCAGACTGATAAACACCGAGATTCGACATCTTGGCCATGTGGGCTGAACGGTTTAACGAAAAGCTAGAAAGTTGAATATACATATTAGTCCTCAAACTAATAAGCTGAAACTGGATGATCTGACCGTATTCAGAAGGTTGGAATCCCACATATGCCCTCTCAAGTTCACCCAAAACTCTAACCCGGATATCAGTTCTAAATACTGAATGACTAATGAATTCAGATCCCTTGATCATTTTTCATGCTGATGCCTTGGCATGTCATGCTATGTAATGCTTATACAACATTATTTTATCTCATTTTATGCTTATACATTGCTTTATGGCCTTTAGAAATGTTTCCCATGCATTCTGCTTCATTTTAATTCGTTTCTAGAAAATTATGCTTAAGCACAGGTGTATGGGCGAGGCACACAAGCATGTAATACAAATACACGGGCGTGTAATACAAACACACGGATGTGTAGAAAGTAAACACACGGGTGTGTGTGAAGACATATGGGACCGTGCATTGGCCATGCAGCTGATCGTGTAAACTTCTGGAATTTCTGTACATTAACACTAAAAAAACACACAGACGGTCGTGTCCCTCAGGACACATGAGTGTGTCTTTTGTAAATCAAGCCATGTATACTTCGTGCATACGGGTGTGTCCCTACAAAAGTAAAGGCATACGGGCGTGCACCTACGGGTACACGGGCGTGTGTCTTGCTCTGCAATGATGACACATGCCTGAAATTTGCAAGAAACCATACCAATCCAAAACCAATCTAAAATTAATCCCAAACATGCATTTCTAGTACTTCAATATGCATACAACAAGCTTAAATTTTATCTATCACAAACCATATCTCAATCCACCATTGAAACAACTCATTCTCTCACATATTCACACACAAGCATAAACAAGCATAGTTCACGGGTGGAAATCATCATCCCAATCATTCTACTTTCATCATATCAACACATAAACTCATTCATATCAATCGTAAGCATGCTGGGAACACAATACATAGCACACAACATCACATACATGCTGGGAAACACAAGGAAGAAGCAAGGAAGTACTTACCTCTTGCCATGGCTACTGGAAACACTTTCTATCTAATCTCTTCCTTCTCTAGTTGGATTGGGGGCTGCTGGATGCTAAATCTCAACTCTAGAGTTAGGAATCTCTGAAAAGAAGAGGAAATTTAGCAAAAAATGAGAAATAAGCAGGTGAGAAAGCCTAAAAACTCTCATCTCTCCCCTCCAACACACCTGCACGGGCATGCAGGGTAAAAGTACACAGGAGTGCACAAGGGAAAATGAAAACTCTTCATATCCCACTGTAAAACCCTGAATGCTAAATGGCAAATAACCTAGAGAGGGGGTGAATAGGTTATTTAAAAACTTTCCTCAAATTTAAAACTTTTCCTATTCAACCAAAACAAGCATTCAATTATATCAATACAATTAAACACAAAATATAAATTCGACTAAGCAAGTATAAATAAAGAGAGTAAAGGGAAAGAAATGCTCAGCCGATTTATAGTGGTTCGGAGCTTCTCCATGCCTCCTACGTCCACTACTCCAAGCAACCCCGCTTGAAGATTTTCCTTCCACTAACTTTAACCCAAAGTTACAATAGTTTTTTCAACAAGGGATTTCGCCCTTCACACTAGTTTTGATACAAGGAATTGCGCCCTTAACTTAGTTTTAACAGGGATTACGTTCCACACTAGTTTCACAGGATTGTGCCCAAGGGTTTGTGGAAAATTATAATAATTTGCCTCACAAGGCTGATTTACAATATGCTCTCAAGGTTTCTCTCTAAGGGTTTACAAATATGCTTTTATGAGAGAGGTTTGGAGAAGAATTAGAGAATGAAAGAGTAGAAGTCTTAGGCCTGATTCTCTAACCCTTACATCTTCAAATCAGCTCTAATTTATAGAATTTGGAAGAATCTAGCCGTTACTGCTGATTTGAGAGCCGTTGGAGACTTTCTGGAAAAATTACATGGGCGTGTCATTTTTCTTACACAGTCATGCTTCCTTTAATCTACAATTTCAACGGTCATTTTTGTGCTAGCACGGGCGTGCGTATCTTCATCACACGAGTGTGTGTCAATTTTTCTTTCATCTGCTTTGGGATTCCAGAAGCACGTACGAATACATGTACGATCAACACACGGGAAACACACGACTGAATTTTTCTTTGCACACGGGTGTATGTTTCTATTACACGATCGTGTGTTATTAATGCTCTTATTTTGTCTTTATTTGGCACGACAGCATGACACGGGCGTGTAGAAATTTTCTTCATATCATATGAGAGTGTGCCTCATGCACATGGTCATGTGCCCTAAACACACGGGTGTGTGCCTTAAACACACGGGTGTGTGCCTTATGCACATGACCGTGTGCCTTATATGCATGGTCATGTGCCTTATACACATGGTAGTGTGCCTCATGCACATGGTCATGTGTCTTCTTTAAGCAAATCTGAAGTGCAATAAAAGATAACACGATTGTGCAATCTGATTACACACGATCATGTATTAGATAATTTCTGTAAAAAATAAACCCTTTAATCTTTTTTGTCATATTCGATATATGCATGGATCGGTTAGATATTTTAACATATGTTTTGTATCAATTCAAAATCCGCAAGGGTCCAACACCCACGCTATGCATGATAGAAACCTCCCAAGGAGAATCATGCGTAAGCCACACAGGCTTAGAAAACTTACTATCTCACCCTTAAACTTTTCTAACTCCCAATCTAATGCTAAATCTTACATCTAACCTCCAAACTCTACCCTAAAGGGCATTTCTAATCCTGGGATGCTACAATTTTTAACTATAAAAGGACATTTTTTTCAACAATGAGAATGAAAAAAAAGGCAACCAAATGTTCATTATGAAGTTCTATATATTTTGGTGTCTATTTCGTACTAGAAAAACATAGTTTGGTGGTAAGAAAATCAATTCGTATGGTTTTGCACCAGTTTGTGTAAACTACATGAATAGGGATTTTGGCTATAAAACTATGTTTTTTCTAAGACAAAAAGATAACCAAAATATTTATTATGAATTCTATACATTTTTGTATCTATTTTGTGCTAAAAAAATATAGTTTCATTAGCGAAAAACCAGTTCATATAGTGTTATAGTTGGTTTGTGTAAGTCGCACGAACCAGGTTTTCAGTCACAAAACGATATTCTTTTGGTGAGAAATATGAACAAAAAGGTAATCAAAATATCATTATGAATTCCCTACATTTTGGTGTCCATTTTGTGCCAAAAAACATAGTTTGGTGGTCAGAAAATTGGTTCATGTGGTGTTGCGACCGATTCATATAAACTGCACAAATTGGGTTTTCATCTAGAAAATGACATTTTTCAATGACAAAAATGATCATAAAGGTAACCAAAATGTTCATTATGAAATTATCTACACTTTGGTCTATTTTGTGCTGATAAAAAGTTGTTTGATAATCGAAAAACTAGTTTATGCAGTGTTAGACCTATTTCATTTAAAGACACAAATTGGGTTTTCAACGACAAAATTATGTTTTTTTCGGAGTAAAAAATAGTAAAAAAGGTAACCAAAATGTTCATTATAAAAATATATACATTTTGATGTCCATTTTGTGTGAAAAAAACATAGTTGGGTGGCCAGAAAAAGGTTCGTGTAGTATTCCAACCAATTACATGAATCAGGGATTTTGTCCACAAAAGTATGTTTTTTCGGCAATGAAAATAGGCAAAAAGGTAACCAAAGTATTCTTTATGAAATTCTATACATTTTGTTGTCTATTTCATGAAAAAAAAAAAATGTAGTTTGGTAGCTAGAAAACTGGTTTGTGTGGTGTTGCACGGTTCGCATATATCGCACGAACCTGGGTTTTTGGCCACAAACCAAAGTTTTTCTGGCAACAAAAATGACAAAATGGTAATCAAAATATTTGTTATGAAATTCTCTAAATTTTGCATCTATTTCATGACAAAAAAATATAGTTTGGTTGCTTGAAAATTAGTTCATGCGATGTTGTAGCTAATTCATGTAAATCGCATGAATCGGATTTTCGGCCACAAAGTGACATTTTTCAAGCAACAAAAATGGATAAAAAAGGTAATCAAAATGTTCATTATGAAATTCTTTACATTTTGGTGTCCATTTCATGTAAGAAAAGGTTACGCTAGATTTGAACCAAATATATTCAAGTTTGTTTTTGAGTTCAGTTTGAAGAAATCCGAAACAAATTATTCGAATCTAAACATGAACTATGATTTTGAAAATCAATGAACATGAACCTAAATACAAATGATATGAATTGAACACGAACACAAACTTAAACTTAAATTAAAAATTTTTTTAATTATAATTTTAAAAAATATAAATACGAACTATATGAACTGAATATATATACGAATATGAATATGAACTGAACTCGAATCCAAACTTTACTATAAAAAAATTCGATGAATATGATCCGAACACAAATCAAATCATAATGAACGAACCTAAATATGAATATATACATATTTACGTTTGGTTCGACTCAAATCCAATCCTAAAAAAGGTAGTTTGATGGCTGAAAACTAGTTTGTGTGGTGTTACATTTGATTCAAGTAAATTACATGAACTAGATTTTTGGCCATAGAACAACAATTTTTTTAAGTGAGGAAAATAGATAGAATGGTAATCAAAACATTCATTATGAAATTCTTTATATTTTGGTATTCATTCATGCCAAAAAATGTAATTTGATAGTCAAAAAACTGGTTTATACGATATTGCACTTGATTCATATAAACTATATGCGCTACATTTTTTATTACAAAATTACAATTTTTCAACAACGAAATTGAACAAAAAGGATATCATTAAAAACTGCACCTTTTGGGGAAAACATTGCTTATTGAGTTGACTATACATGTCCAAATCCCATTTAATATGAAAAAAAAAAATTATTAGCTTAATTAGATTTATTTTCCTCAATCTCATACTTATCAGGTTTTTGCTTTACATAATTTCTTCTCAAATAAACTTTAATTATGTTTTTTTACGCCTTGTTTTTTCTCTGAATTTCTTTTTTCAACTTATCTTCTCTTCTTTAAATTTAGAATCCCCACGTTATATATATATATTTTTAGTATTTTAGTGCTATATTTTCATCAAACACAAAAATATTTAATATAAGAGTAATGATAGACCCACAAAAAAAAAAATCTGTTCCAAAACCTTTTATCAATGTATGTAGCAAGTGAAATAAGTGTATAATAATTTCATTATTAATTAAAATCACAAGAAATTTCATTGAAATCAATGAAAACATGAATGAAGTATAAAAATTTGGTAAAATTTATTTGTACGCTTTGCATCACTCTTAAAATAAAACTAAAGTTTTAATTATTATAAAAATTTAGTGTTAAGGTTTATAAGAAGACTCAAATGTTAAACAAAGTAAAACAAAAGATATAAGTGTATTTGAAGTTGTCATCTATTTTTAACTGTTAAAATAAAAATAAAAATAATTTCGAAAATAGGGATATTGGCTAATTAGATGTGAATTTTTTTAAAAATAAAAAATCGCTTCCCTTACTCAAATTGAGTCAATCCAAGAAGGTTGTGTTCGAAATTTGTGAGCAGCTCGTAGGATGATTTTGTAAGATACTGAATAATGAAACAGCCACGCCTTCAAGCGGCACGGGGTGGCTTTGAACTGTTACATAAAGACAAGATTTCTCAACTTATTTATGCAGCAGTTATGGGATTATGCAGTCACCTGTGATTTGTATTTATTTGTTTTTTTTGATCTGATTAGTACTGACCGATGAGATTAGATCGAAAAGATTTAAAAAACCCAATTAAGCACCCAAGGATAGATTGACTCAATAAAGATTTTCCCTAAGGTAAAATTGGCAAGGACTAAAACATTATTTAGTTGAATATACAGGCCTCTTAAGAAAGTTTGACTCGTTCAAGCTTAAATCCAAAAAAAACAAATAGGGTCAGACTCTGGGCTTGCCTATTCAAATTTTAAATTTTTTGTTTAAATCCAATTTATTTAATTTAATCGGGGTTTTGAGGTTATCCGTATAACTTTAAAAAAGGAATGTCAAAACAATCCAACAATTTTAAAAACTTATAAAAACATTCCAAAATAACCAACCTACATAATTATAAATTATCATTATAATTTATATTTAATTTTTTTTATGCTAACGAAGATAAAAATAAAAAAATATCTTAAGTTTCAAAATAATATATAAGATTACTGAATATTGAAAGAAAAACATTTTAAAAAACATATAATTAGAGAAATTTAGTAATTTTATTAAATATAAAAGAAAAGAATTTTTTAATTTTAATATTACTTAATGTACATCATATTTAAACTTATTTTTAAATTTGTTTTATTTTAAACATGAAATGAATTAACAATCGTTATTTAAAATATAATATTAGTATAAATTAATAAATATTATAATTTTTAGGTTTTATTGTGCCTCAAATTTGAATAACCTTTATTCAATTTTAAGTTCAATAACTCAAAAAACAATTTTTTTTATCTAAATTCATCTAAAATCCAAAATTTATCTCACCTTAAATTGATTTTTTTACATTAAATAATTTAATTTAAACTTGATCCACTGAATTATCCCAACAATATGTTACGTATAATTATATTGGAAAGTCAACCGTAAAAAATCAGAACAAATATAAATTTCGATCTGTTATAATAATTAAATAGAGTAAGCTTGGGCTTCATGTATTGCTTATATTACAATAAACTTAGGGAATGGAAAAATAATTACTGTGTTCAGTCACAAACGTATCATCATTTTGATGGAAATAATTTAAACGGAAAAATATGCGAGGAAATAATGGTGGTCCCAGTATGACAGAATGTGCTGTGATCACAATAAATAATAATTAAGACGCACAAATTACATGTTGCCACCCAAAGTTGGGCCTACCAAAATTGCCCTCCCTAAAATGATATAAATAACACTTTTCATCTGAGTCAACTAATAACAAATAACATTAAAAAATAATATTACTATTTCATTTATCCGATTTCAATTTTTAAAATTATCATGTAGTCCTAAATGAACTAAAATTCAAATTATTAAGGGTTTTAACAAAAAATTTCACAAATTTAAAAAAATGAAAATGTTTTAAAAATTTCTTAAATTTCAATAGAAGTATATAGGTTTAGTTTGATGTAGTTTAAAAATTTTTTCAAACTAAACTAAAAATATGGGTTCAAAAATTTTTAGATCAAATTAAACTATTTTAGGTTTCAAACAAAACAAAACCAAACTTAAAAAATATAGTTTGGATTATGATTTAAACCTGTTAAAAATTATCTTCTATTTAATAAATAATAATTAAATTATAGTTATTTATTAATAAAATAAACATATAAAACGAATATAAAATACATATATAATAAACATGTTACACGTAAAGAAAATGACAAAATAAATAAAAGAAAAAGTGGTGTTTGTAAAACTTTTATTTTTAATTAATTTTTTTTAGTTTTGATTAAATTAGTGGTTGATTAAAGTTTAAATTATGTTTATTTTCATAGTGAACTTTCTAGGCTTTTGCTTGGGTGTTTGTGCATTGGTTTGATAATTTTAGCTTGGGTGTTAGTATGTTGAAACTTTATGATGAATTATAACACAACACATATATACCATGTGTTTGATAAAATGTCCCAATGAGCATTATGTGAAATTATGACACTTTTTTATTTACTGTGTAATTGTTTTGACCCTCAAATATTTTCGAGCATGATGTGGAGTGTTCATTACAATATGAATTAGGCCAAATTTTCATTCTCATCATACTAACCCTAATGTGTTTTCTTGTTTTTTTTTTTTTTTTTCCTATGTTTGTTGTGTTGTTTGATTTTGTGTAGGTCCATATAAATATTTAAACATTGATACAATGTCAAGCTTATGTGCTACAACGAAAGGAAAACAACCAGCATCTAAAAAAAGACGAGGGCAACCAAGTGAACAAAAGGCACCCATGTAGGACCTGCCGCCACGCGTACCCCTGCTGCTGAATACTGAGGTTCTTTTATTAATAATCTAGAAATACAGGTACACGCAACGGGAATCCTACGAAACTGAAACTGCTAATACTGCTATACATCTGTACACATGCGGAAGCTGAAATATATACAATAAACTATACAATAGGCCCAATGGCCTTGATCATATATACATACTATTCTGTACATTGTTCTTTTACGTCTGAGTAACTAGAAACATTTACAAAATGACCCATCAGGTTCAAAACTGAAAATATACATACTGAAAACTATGGTGTGGGGCCCTCTCCTGTTAGCCTTAGTCCAACCGCTCGTCGCTAACAGCACACTGACTTGAAAAGGAAGAAAGAAGGAGGGGGATGAGTGATAAAGATCACCCAGTGCATTCCTTACTTCCCTCAACCTAAGCAAGCAACATGCAATATCACATACCTGGCCTCGACCCTATTCATACATCTAGTCGCTTGCTGGAATCTGAAAACTGAAAGTGACTGATGATGTATGCATCTAAAAATCTGTATATACCCGAAGGTACCTGCTGTGCTGATCAGACTGATAAACACAAGGATTCGACATCCTGACCATGTGGGCTGAACAGTCTAGCTACTGGCTAGAAAGCTGAATCTGAAGTGCTGAACAATTTGACTGGTGTCAGAAAGCTGAATCTGAAATGCTGGACAATCTGACTGGTGTCAGAAAGCTGAATCCCACAGATGCCCCCTCGAGTTCACCTATACTCTAACCCGTACATCAGGTTCTGAATACTGAAATCTATTGAATTCAGATCCCTTGATCATTTCTCGTGCTACATGTCATGCTATGAGATGCTCATGCAGCATTAATTATCTGGATTTCTGATTATCTGATGCTTATTTGGCCTTTAAACTGATTTCCCATGCTTTATTAATTAATTTATATAAATTCTGTAAAATTCTGCTGATGCACGGGCGTGTGAGCAAGGCATACGGACGTGCAGAGGTCACATACGGGCGTGTGCCCAGACGCACGGGGTCGTGCACTGGCCGTGCAGTCGGTCGTGCACTGGCCGTGTAGTCGGTCGTGTACTGGCCGTGTAGTCGGTCGTGCTCGCTTCTGGAATTTCTGGATATTTCATGCAATAAGCTTGCACACGACCGTGTCCCTCATGACACACAAGTGTGTGTCTGTAATTCTGGCCGTGCACACAACGTGCACACGGGCATGCTCCTGGAAAACAAGGGGCACACGGTCGTGCTCATGCAAGCACACGGTCGTGTGTCTTGTTCTCCAACAAGAACACATGCCGGAAAATGCACAATTCACATACTATTTCTTAATCAATCTCAAATCAACTTCTAACATACATTCCCAGCACTTCAAATAACATGAATCCCAACTCAAATTCGATATGCATCAAACATATTCCATTCCACCGTGAAAGCATCTCCTTTCTCTCACTAAAACATACACAATCAAGCATGCATGAATCAAGGGTGGAAATTCATCATCATCTCAACATATAAGCATGCACAAAGTTCATCAACATGTAAGGGATTCATCCAAGCATCACAATTCATCAAAACAAGCTGGGAATCACAAGGAAGAAGTAAGCGAACACTTACCTCTTGCCATAGCCGCTAGAAAGCTTTCTTTCAACTAATCTCTTGGCTCTCTAACTGGATCGGGAGCTGCTAGAAGATTAGTTTCCTCTTTAAGGTTGGGAGGAGCTGAAATAAAAGAAGAATTACTGAAATGGGAAGCTGGGTGAGAAATGAACTAATAAAGTCTCCCTTCTCTCTCTTCTAGGCAACTTGCACGGTCGTGCAAGGCAATGTGCACGGGCGTGCACATGGGAAAATGAAGATTATTCATTTCCCGCGCTTCGCATGATCGAAACCTCCCTAAAGGAATCATACAAAAGCCACACAGGCTCTGGAAACTTACTAACTCACCCCTGAACTCTTCTAGACTCCTAATCTATCTCTGAATTTCATTTCTAACCCTAAAACTCTACCCCTAAGGGTTTTTCTAATCTAGGATGCTACATTTCTTCCCCCCTTATAAAAATTTTGACCTTAGAATTTACCTGAATAACTCTGGGAATCTATCCCTGATCTCAGACTCTACCTCCCAAGTGGCTTCCTCCACTCTTTGGCTGTGTCACAAGACTTTCACAAGGGGAATCTCTTTATTCCTGAGAACCTTGACCTTGTAGTCTAAAATCTAAACTGGCAGCTCTTGGTAACTCAAATCTTCTGTAAGATCCACATCTGAAAACTGAAGTACATGAGACTCATCTCCCGCATACTTCCTCAATTGAGACACATGGAAGACGTTGTGGATTCTGTCCATGCAAGCTGGCAGTGTAAGTTTGTAGGCAACTGTCCCTACTCTCTCAAGTATCTCGTAGGGACCAATGAATCCAGGGGTAAACTTTCCCTTCTTGCCAAATCTGAGAACTTGCCTGTATGGAGCAACTCTCAGAAAAACCATGTCACCTACTAAGAACTCAATCTCTCTGCATCTCAAATCTGTATAGCTCTTTTATCGATTCTGGGTCTGTCTCATTCTCTACCTGATAATCTTGATTTGCTCAATCATCCTCTGAACTATCTTTGGACCCATAACTGTCTCCAGAGAATCTCTCTCTAACCTCATCCTAGTGAAGAGGAGATCTGTACTTCCTACATATAAAGCCTCAAATGGAGCCATCTAGATAGTTGCCTAATAACTGTTATTATATGCAAACTCCATAAGAGGAATCAACTCTACCTTATCAGTCTGAAAGTCCATATAACAAACTCTCAGCATGTCCTCCAGAATCTTATTCACCCTCTCAGTCTAGCCATCTGTCTGAGGGTGATATGTTGAACTAAACTGTAGCCTGGTTCCTAAGGCTCTCTATAATGATCTCCAGAAAACTGACAAGAATCTGGAGTCTCTGTCGGACACTATCGTCTTAGGGACATCATGGAGTCTAACTACCTCTCTGATATACAACCGTGTCAACTGATCTATAGACATGCCCTGTCTGACTGGTAGGAAATGAGCTGATTTGCTGAGTCTGTCCACAATCACCCATATACCATCAAATCCTCTCTGAACTCTAAGAAGACCCGAAATAAAATCTATGGAAATATCATCCCACTTCCACTTAGGAATACTCAAAGGATGAAGTAATCTTGAGGGTCTCTGGTGTTCTGCCTTTACCTACTGACATATCAGACATCTGGAGACGAAGTCTACTATGTCCTTCTTCATTCTTACCCACCAGAAATTTCTCTTGAGATCTTGATATATCTTTGTACTGCCTGGGTGTGTTGAATGCACCGTACTGTACACCTCTGACAAAATTTTCTGTCTCAACTTTGAACTCTGTGGCACACAAACTCTGTCTCTGAACCTCAAGATCCCATCTCTGAACTCAAAGTTTGGCACTGCTCTCTCTGACATCCTCTGAAGCATACTCTGAGTCCAATCATCTGATATCTGACCCTTTTTGATCTTATCATACAGCGAGGATCTGATCTGAAGTCTGGAGAATCCTGTAGTTACTATCTCAATCTGCTCTCTGGCAATCTCATACTGCAGTTGTCTCTAATCTGAAAGACTGGATAAGGCCACACGTCTACTCAACGTATCAGCCACTACATTGGCTCTCCCTAGGTGATATCTGATGTCACAGTCATAGTCCTTCACCAGCTCCAACCCTCTCCTCTGTCTCATGTTGAGCTCTGTTTGAGTGAAGAAATACTTAAGACTTTTATGGTCTGAATATATGCTGCACTTGACCCCATAAAGATAATGTCTCTAAATCTTCAAGGTAACACTGACTCTGCCTCCGCCTGCTCTTGAAGGATCAGCACCTCCTCCAGGTGCTATACCACCGACTCTGGGAATGTCTGCTCTACCTCTAGGTGGACCTTCTCGACCTCTGAACTGACCAACACCGACTCTACTAGACCCAACACCAATTCTACCTCTAACTGGACACTCTGCCATCATGTGCCCTGGCTGACGGCACTAATAACAAACAATCTGGCTAGTTAAACACTCTCCAGAATGACGTCTGTCACATCTAATACACTGAGGTAACTGTGGTGCAAGTCTCTGTCTCTGACTCTGAAAATCTCTGGCTGATCTCTTAGCTGACATTGGCCTCTTGCCCCTGTCCTTTATCCTCTGTTCTCTCTCAAAGGCTCTACTCATAGCACCCATCCTCTATAAGC
>JAJEJH010000516.1:0-138609 GCA_026122585.1 Anacardium occidentale | reverse complement strand
TTTCTTATCATAAACGAACCGCACTAAGTAATGGCGAGCTTACAAAATTTAGATTGTGTGCCCGTGTGTCCTTGCCTTATCATCAACTATAAGAGCAAGCGCCCTTTCACCCACGGACAAGTTTCTGTTATCTGATTGTTCTCACTCTAATTATATAACTCATTCTTGCATGAAAATTTAGAAATCCTTACTATTTGATTGGTTGGTTATTTATAAATTGCCAGATGAGATGAATGTGGCAGCAAATGACCTCATTTCCATACTAGACTTATCGACATCATGTTATTTTTATGAATTGAATGAGAAAAAGAATCTATCCTAAAGTCACCTTATCCTCTATATGCATGCTATCCGAATTAATCTCTACTTTCTTCTTCCACTCTTTTCCCCTCTAACCTTCACGGCACTCATTGTTTGTGTAATCGTCATCCTCTTCTTGCCCTATAATGGGGAAACTCATCACACGAACTTACAGTTTCACATGAACTTTGCTCCCCAGAATTCCAAACTGATAGGCAATTAAACCAAACAATGGAACATTGGTATTTATCTTCTAGGTGAAAGCATTTGCGCAGAAAAGTTGGATTAACAAAACATAAAGTGAAACAATGTTATAAATTGAGAGACACGTAACAATTATAGCACCATTGATGGTAAATGTTGATGGAATTCTTTGTACACCAACTAGATGTATATTGAAAGATTATGTGAATGATTGCATGAGCTAACTAGATAGAAAAAAAAAATTTAACATGGTTCAACCTATTGCTGGGAAGACTATATTCACGATTATGTTATTTATTTTTAGAAAAAACTGGATAGAGTATTGATAGTACTTCAAAAAAAGTCACCTCTAGGCCCCCTACCTTTATGTTGATCTTTTATATTTATAAGTGAAAGAGGCTTAGTTGAGAAATATTGCATCTAAGTATTCCTAACATATATATGAATCTCTATATTTATTCATATTCTAACTATACAAAAATAAAATAATTACATTGATTACATAATTTTGACATGATAGAAAATGATTATTTTTTTTTTTTTGTAGATGAAAGATGAAATAAAAATAATAATCTCGTTGATACTAAGAAGTTTAACTACCAAGTGGAGTAATTCTCAACGTCTTTGAGTGATAAGATTTCTAATCATATCCTGATTCAATTTATAGTAGATGACATGTTTAGTCATAATTGAGTAGGCTATTATTAGGTGGCTACCTTTTATGTGTTATGTCCACGAGTTAGTCAAGTAGGAGTTTTACCATATAATAACTACTCCTAGTTTTTGGAGTGTGAGTAAGCCTTCAAAAAATCTTTGCCTTCTTGCATAAATGGACAACATGTGGAGACTTAAAGAAGGATTTCAAAGTGTTGTGATGATAATATTCGTACATTGTATTTATTGCATCATACGCTCATGTCAGGTGCCAATCATGATGATTCGGGTCTCTAAGGTGTCTTTATGAGCACGTTTCATATACCTTGTTGAATTAATGACACATGTTGGAGGTTTATGAGCACATTGTATTTATTGCTTCCTTCCTAACATTGATTTAGGGTTTCTTAACCATTAGTATAATCATTGTTTCTAAATAAGTCATTAGCCTTTACACATAAACATCATGGGATGCAATTTATAAAATTATATTTTGGATTTTAATGGATAGGAATACTCCCATTATACCTCAGGTACTTTTCTGAACATTATAACAATATATTCATGTCTTCAACACTATCAAAGATGTTGAATACGTAGCTTTAATGTCAATGTTAAGGTAGGTACCCTTTAACCAATTGAGTTACTATATATTTGCAACTTTTTGTCTATTAATAAAAGGTAATTCTATTAGCTATTTAGTTTCATACATGGTTCATGGATATGATTATACAAAAAATATGTTATTTGAGTAGTAAAACCTAGTCGGGGAATCAAATGAAATATGTGCTTTTTCTATGTATTCATTAAAGTGAGCATTCTATAAATTATCCGTAGGCTTGACATTACTCAAATTCCAAGCATTGGCAATGATGAAGGGACTAACTTAGTTTTAAATGACTTCACTAAAAAATGGTGACAGTTTATACGTGTCAAAGTTGTTGCTTGTAGTTTGGTTCAATATTTAGGTACATGTTATGTATTAATCATGTTCACTAGATTCGCTTAACAAAAGGATTCCATATAAAGGATGCCTCTTGTGTTTACGAAAATATTATCTTAATTTGACGGGTATATATGGTCCATAGATTTAAGGTCATCAAACTGCTAAATGCAAAGATTGGTGTTGTTTAACACCACCTAATGTACCATTGTAATAGAGGTTATCATAGGGATGATACTTGACTGTATTGAGATCTATGCATGAGTTATGGTGGATTAATAAAGGATATCACTTTTGAGCATAAGAGTGGTATCCCCTATAGCTCACTGATTAGTATCAATGATAACAAATTTGTGGCCACAATAGGGCAGGGTTATTATCTGGTCCATGTCATTTGATTTAAATGAATATCATATCATATAAAGGACAAAATGAGATAGACATATTGTTTATATCTTAGCCTCAAGAGGTATATTATGAAGAAGTGATTTGAATTGTATGTCAACTGTTTGATTGGTCAAACTCCAGGTTGTTTGCTTACGTTCTACTAAAAAGATAGCTATGATATCTTGCTAGAGGCCACTCATAATCTATGTCTAAGTTTTATTTGAATCTAGATGCTACCAAATGAATAGAAAACTTGTAGGGTATATACATATAGGGGTTGATCAAGCTCTATAAGCATAGGATTTATTAATCTTAGTAAGAAATATGTGAATGAAGAGCTAGGATTGACTTGCTAAATTGTTCGAATGAAATTGAAAGTCACAATATGATTTTGGTCTGCCACATAATTATGTGTCCTTTAGGCATATGCTCGTATATAGATGTCAAGTAGATATGCTTATCAAATTAGGGTTTTTACTTGGTCAATTTGGACTAACTTGCCAATAAATGCTCATATGGGACTAACACAGAACTATACGCTTAAGGTGATGGGAAAACAGTTGTCTAGTAAATTACAAGATAAATATTTGTTTCATAATGATGATATGTAAGGATATAACATTGTGCACATTCGTGTATGATCGTATGTGTTAAATGAAGGCATGACACATATGTTAAGGTATTAATAGAAGAAGTGTTTTAGTTATATGTTATTTGATATATATAACATACCCTTAATATGAGAGAATTGAGATGAAAAAATCAGATGATGAATCATGCTTTCCCTATGCATTAATTAGTAGTTGTACTAAATTGTTTGCAATCTCAACATCGCTATAAACTTTAGGCACAAGTGATAGTACGAGAATTATTATAATGTTGATTACCTTATCGAAAGATAGCTACAGTTTACATGAGATAAGGTTTGTTGTTTGTAGCCTAGTGTAACATAGCATGATTTAGTGCTCATGTTCACTGGACAAACCTATTAAAAAGAAACTCATATAAATGGTACTCTAGTGTCTAAAGATATATCATCTTGACTTGATGGATACATGTGGTCTTTTGATTTGAAGTTACTGGTGTTAGGATTTTTAGGTTCCCCAGAGGGGCGACCATACAATAGAATTGCAAAAACTTCAATTACAACCTTAAGAAACATCATAGGAATCACATTTTTTTTTTCATCATATAGTAAACAAAAAAAACTAAAACATCTATAAGGTGTTTTAGGGAACATACCTATGCTTGAAGGCTCTTTCATCTTTACATGGCAAATGGTTCACTTTTCTTCAATTCATAGACTTACAATACTTAAGAAAGTCTTTTAAATTTTTGTTGCCCATTCTGAAATATGTCTTGATACATGTTATTGAGATCTCACCAATTGTTTCTTTAACTGATCCCCAATAGGAGAAAACTTCTTGAAATGTTGTTTTTAGAAATCTTGATAACATGACTCGACATACTCTTGAATGGGCATATGGAATCTGAACCTTCATACGTAAGGATTCATTAGGTTTACGATAAGAGACTATTATGTTACGATAAGAGACTATTATGTCCTTTGATGACCTGGTGGTTACTAACCTCACCTAGGGTAGAGTTGACTTTTCTAACCTTATGCTAACCAAAATAATAAAGAGGAAAGGGAGTGATAAAGGGGCGAAACTTAGATTTAAAAAGCATTTTTTTTTATTTTTTCAAAGTCACCCCGAAGAAGGCATTTTCACTTTTGGTCAATTTTCAATTCGAGTCACCCCATAAATGGCATTTTTTTGTCTTTGGTCATCTAAAATGGGTAGTTTCAATCTGAATCATTTCATAAGGCTAAAGTTGTCAAGTGTCACCTCAAGTGAGTAGTTTCAATTTGAATCATCTTATAAGGGTATTTTTATCTTTGATCACCTAAAAATAGGTGTACTTATCTAATCATGTATACATGGCATGCATGTGCATAAATGCATATTATATATTCATGCATTAACATGTCATTTTGCAATTATTCAGTGGGAGAAGAGAAACATGACCAAGGGAAACAAGATGGAGAAAATGATAAAGAAGCCTGAGAATATAATAAAACAAATGCTTGATTCTAAAATGGATCATTTGATGATCAATGTAGCCTAAATGATGACCAAAAAATGAGAGAAAAACAAAAGTGGGAAGGATTAGTGAGACAAAGGGGTCTACCCGAAAAGCAACAAAATTATTCAAATGATGACTTCTTTGACTTTGAAGATTACTTAAAAGCCTAAGAAGAAAGAGAAAGAGGCCTAAAAAAGACGATAAAGGTACCAATGCCTATTTCAAAGGATAGAGAGATAACTGAAAGATTAAAACAACTAGGGAAGGCTATAAGGAAGCAAGAAGCATCCTCCCCATTAAAATGGGATGATATGGACATACTCAAAGAAAGAAGACTACCATTAAGGTTTAAAATGTCTGACTTATCCAAGTTTGATGGGATTGGGGATCCAAAAACACATTTAAGGCACTGGATTACCTAAAGAACAAATTGTGGAGTTATTTCCTTTGTCATTAAAAGGAGTTGCTAGTGTTTAGTATTATAGTCTTAATAAAGCAGAAAAATTAGATTGGCCTAAACTTATTGAAAAATTCTTGTAATAATTCTCTTACAACACTTCTTTAGATATGACTATCAGGGAATTGGAAACAACCAAGCAAGGGTATAGTGAGTTATTAGGTAGAGAAAGAAGATCTCTATGATAACAAATAGACCCGTTGAAAAGGACCAAGTAAAGATGGTGAAGAAGAACCTTCTCCCTCCTTTTTATGAAAGGATTTGTTACTTTCTATTAACCATATTTGAGCAATTGTATGATACTGAGGAGACAAATTAAAGATGTCTTGTCTATACAAAAAAGAAATAGGTATGAGTAAGTCTAAAATGAGAAATGATGAGGCAGGCGTAAAAGTTGAAGGAGTAAATATGGTGACACTTAAACCAAGACAGTTTTTTTGGATCTAAATGAGCCACTTTCAAAGGTACTTGACAGCTTAGAGAGAAAGGGTTTATTACAATTTATGACACCTCACTCACTATCATATTATGGCATATAATCATACTATCAGTTTCATCAAATATATGGTCACGATACTAATCATTACAAAAGATTGAAGCATAAATTTTAGGATCTCATTGATGCTAGCAAGATAGCTAACCCAGATTATTAATCATGATAGAGGAGCTCATGAAGACATGCCTTTTTGTTTATGTTTGCATCTTCTAGCTTTTGTACTTCAAACTCATTTTTTTAATAAAGCATGATTTAATATTCTTTCCAAACAAGAGGTAAACTAGTCTTAGTAGACTTTAAAACCCTAAATGTGAGATTTTGAGCCTGTGGTCATGCATACATATATGACTTTTGAATTCCTTGTTGAGTGTGTTCACTTATGATAGTGTCTCTAGAACTTGCTTCAAATACTGATCAAAATCATAATTAGTCACATGCATTCATAAAAATGATAATGATACTAGAAAATAAGCCACTTTGACCAAAAAACCAACCATAATACAAGTTGACTTTAACGAATCCCGTTGAGCCTGAAACTCTTTTTTGGCAAGCTAAAAACCTTTCTTTATCTCTACCCTATTGGTTGGTAAAACATTTAAGACTATTGTAGTGGGGCATCAAAAATGTCAATTTACTAAAACCAAAGAGTAAATAAAAAGTAGTGTTACTTACACCCATCCATATGAAATATGAGTACAAAAAAAATGAAAAAAAAAATAAAAGAAGAAATAAAAGAGGAAAAGACAGAAACAAGAGAAAGAAATAGAAACAAATAAAAAAAAATAGAGAAAAAATAAAGAAAAAGAAAATTTTAATGCACACAAAGCGCAAGTACTCACAAAGTTAAAAAGAGAGATGAATGTGGATCAATCTTAAAGAAAAAGTCTTAGATGACCCTATCAGTCCTTTTAATCCAAACCACTACTATCCAAATAATCCCACCTTAACCCCAATCCTATTAAAACCTTAACAAAAATAATCCTCGTGTCTGCATATGATCTAAGTAATAAAGATCGAATGAACAAGCAAGCTTATAATAGGCACCCTCATGAGTTGAACTTGAGTGTAAAAAAATTTTCCACCCTTTCCAACACTTAAGTGAATAGAGTGACATGTGAGTGTCTATCGAACTAGATAACTCTTTGTTGGATAAAAATCTCTTGACATACCAAGTTGTAAGTCAAGCTAAGATGTCGAATCCCTTATAATCATTATGAGAAAGAAAAAAAAAAGAAGAAAATCGATTGATGAAGATGTTGTCCCTTGGTCTAGGTTTCCTACCTTTCATTGATATGGTAAGCATTGCATACAAGTCAACAAAGTTAGCATACATATGTCATCATGCATCCCATGAATGGAATACTCAAGATAGTTTGTTGCCTTATTCCATCATCATAGTCATCTTGTGATATAGGGGTATTTTTATCATTATTCACTCACTAGGGGTATTTGAATCTTGTGTTTGACCAAAAAAAAAAAAGGCATTTTTGTTATCTTATAACAAGTATGTTTGTCATTGTCCACCTCATAAGGCATTTTCATCATTATTTGTTCTTTAGGGGCATTCTTGTTAAGGGCATTCTTATTATCTATTTTGTAGGGGTATTTTCATCATCAATTTGCCATAAAGGACACTTTTATCATTGTTCGCCATAAAGGCTAACTTTATTATTTTTCACATCCACTAAGGGTATTTTAATTTCATTGAGTTTTCCCACTAGGGGTAGATCCATTCTTATCGAATTTACCCACCAGGGGTAAATCCAATTTTGTGAAGCTTACCAACTAGGGGCATTTCACCATTAGGACTTAATCGTTACAAAGTTTTGATGGTTTCACCATAAGTTATATCATCCAATTGTGTTGAATTAAGACTTGATCGTTACGCAGTTTTTGTAGTTTCGTTATAGATTAGATCGTCTACATGTGTCATTATTCAGGACTTGTTTTCAAAGTGGGGTAATCCAAGACGTAGAAACATCTCTAGGTTTCTACATGTGTCGTTATTTTGGACTTGTTTTTAAAATAAGGCAATCCAAGGCATAAGAACATCTCTAGGTTTCTACATGTGCCATTATTCCAAACTTACTTTTGAAGTGAGCCAATTCGAGATGTAGAAACATCTTTAGGTTTTTACATGTGTCATTATTTCAGACTTGCTTTTGAAGTGAGGTAATCTGAGGCATAGAAATATCTCTAGGTTTTTATATGTGTCGTTATTTTGAACTTGCTTTTGAAGTAAGGCAATTCAAGGCGTAAAAACATTTCTAGGTTTCTATATATGTCATTATTTTGGACTTGCTTTCGAAGTAGGGCAATCCAAAGCGTAAGAACATCTTTAAGTTTTTACATATGTCATTATTTCAAACTTGCTTTTAAAATGGGGCATTCCGAGGCATAGGAATATTTCTAGGTTTCTACATGCGTTATTATTTCAGACTTGCTTTCAAAGTAGGGTAATCCAAGACATAGAAATATCTTTAGGTTTTTACATGTGTCATTATTCTAGAGTTGCTTTCAAAGTGGGACAATCCAAGGTTGAAGGAATATCCTATTTTGGTAAATTCGTCTAAAAGGGGCAATTTACTTCAAGTCTTGTCTAGAAAAAACAATTCTTTTTTATCGGAGATGCCTTGAAGAGGTTTGTACCACCCCGCCTGCTATATATTACTGTAGACCATTTTTATTTTTAAATAAATAAATATATATCTTTAATAAATAACAGTGGATGTTACTCTAACTGCTTACTGAAAATATGCGGAAGCGAATTTAATAAATCTGTGATGGGAACTAAAACCCACTATACAGTATCCTGAAACAAAACTCATGTTTATAAAATAATAATAATATCTGAAACATAAAAGATACTGTACAATCCGAATGCATGAGCAATCTAAAGCATGCGAGCCACAAACATGTTATCTGCTGAAACTATACATATACATACATATAACTGAAAATTCGGGTGAAAACCCGATCAAGCCATATCCCACACACCAGCTATCTCGTGCTCCAAGCTCAGCTCCCCAAAACACCAACCTGTAAAAAGGCACGGGGAATGAGTGACAAGTCACTCAGTAAGCATCTCCTACCTCTACCCTCGGGTAGGCTCTAGACTAAGCTGCTGTTGACTATCTGCTATCTAAGCGAACTTAACTAAGCTTCTGATAGCCTAATAGCTTCATCTAATCCTCATGATTTTCTTATTAATTTTTGAGTTCTGATAGGATTAGCTGAATTCTTTTATTTCTTTGTTCTGAAGTATATCGTGCAGCTTATTCTTTCTTTTTATTTCTTATTTGACATGATTCTGTTCTTACTGTTTGTATGCTCTGCCATGCCATGTACTAAGTATCATGGGATGCTGAAATCATGCTATTTGCCCTTGGGCCTGTTTTTCTGAAAACATGTTTTGAAAACTGATGTTAGGATCGAAAGATTTAAAACACTGAAAAGTTGAATAAAACATGTTTCTGAAATCTCTGTATCCGAAGATACCTGCTATGCTGATCAGACTGATGAAAACAGGGATTCGACATCCTGGCCAAGTGGGCTAAACCATACCAGCGAAATGCTAGTAAGCTGAAATGTCTTACCATACCAGTCCTATGACCAGTAAGCTGAAATCTAACAAATCTGATCGAAATCAGAAAGCTGAAATCCCACAGATGCCCCTCGAATTCATCCTGAATAATTGACTCGGATATCGAGCCTTGAATGTTGAAAACTGATGCAATTTGATCACTTGATCCCTTTTTTTAAAACACTGTTTAACATGCTATGTTGAATGATGTTATTCATGCATGTTATCTTTTAAATTCTTTTCTTTCTAATTACAGCTTATCTTACTGTTGTACTGTTTCTGATTCTGTTTCTGTTTTCTGTTTCTATTTCTATTTCTATTTCTGATTCTGATTCTGATTTTTGTTTCTGTTTTCTGATTTTGTCTTTATTTCTGTTTTCTGATTGTAACCTATTACTAGATTACGCTATTTAAGTCACTTAGTAAGCATCTCCTACCTCTACCCTCGGGTAGGCTCTAAACTAAGCTGCTGTTGACTATCTGCTATCTAGGCGAACTTAACTAAGCTCCTGATAGCCTAATAGCTTCATCTAATCCTCATGATTTTCTTATTAATTCTTGAGTTCTGATAGGACTAGCTGAATTCTTTTATTTCTTTGTTCTGAAGTATACCGTGTAGCTTATTCTTTCTTTTTATTTCTTATCTGACATGATTCTGTTCTTACTGTTTGTATGCTCTGCCATGTCATGTACTAAGTATCATGGGATGCTGAAATCATGCTATTTGCCCTTGAGCCTGTTTTTCTGAAAACATGTTCTGAAAATTGATGTTAGGATCGAAAGATTCAAAACACTGAAAAACTGAGTAAAACATGTTTCTGAAATCTCTATATCCGAAGATACCTGTTATGCTGATCAGACTGATGAAAACAGGGATTCGACATCCTGGCCAAGTGGGCTAAACTATACCAGCGAAATGCTAGTAAGCTGCTGAAATGTCCTACCATACCAGTCCTAGGACCAGTAAGCTGAAATCTAACTAATCTGACTAAAATCAGAAAGCTGAAATCCCACAGATGCGCCCTCGAATTCACCCTAAATAATTGACTCGGATATCGAGCCCTGAATGCTAAAAACTGATGCAATTGGATCACTTGATCCCTTTTCTGAAAATACTATTTAACATGCTATGCTAAATGATGCTATTCATGCATGTTATCTTTTAAATTCTTTTCTTTCTGATTACAGCTTATCTTACTGTTGTACTGTTTCTGATTCTGTTTCTGTTTTCTGTTTTTATTTCTGTTTCTGATTCTGATTCTGATTTCTGTTTCTGTTTTCTGATTCTGTCTTTATTTCTGTTTTCTGATTGTAACCTATTACTAGATTACGCTATTTAAGTCTGGCAATGAGTTTCTTGTTCTTTTTCTCTTTTCTTTCTTGTTATTGAAATTCTGCTTATTTCTTTTAGTTTCTCATTTTCTACTAGGGCGCACGGGCGTGCACTATCAGACGTACGGGCGTGCATGCAGATGCACGGGCCGTGTGTCGCACGTGCAGCCCAACCGTGCAAGCTTCTGGAAATTCTAGCTAAAAACTCAATCTATGCTGATGCACGGTCGTGACCCTTGGGCATACGGGCGTGACCCCCTCATAAAAGCTGGTCGTGCATGCTCGCATATGATATGAATTTCACTTCACCAACACTTCTTCATGATCATGGGAAACATCCAAGAGTAAAGGAAATTCAGAGAAAGAATTTCATGATCCAAAACAACCTCACATGTGAGCCTACTAAGAGTAATTTCCACACATATTATAAAGGCAAGATGAATAAGATCAAATTCAAGCAATGTGACTTTATGAAGCTCATGCATTCTAACATACATTCATGGCCCTCTAAGGAGTCCAAAATCATAAAGTGGTTACACAACAAGTTCAAAGACAAAAGGAGAAGTCAAGCCAAGCCAACCAAGAGCTTATGATCAAACATGTATTTCTTTCTTTAGTTTTAAATGTAATTAGATTTAGGAAATTTATGTAATTTGTCTCTTTTGTGTTTTCTTTTATTTAATTTAAGTGGTGTTTAAGTTAACTAGGGTTAGTTAGACTTTAACCATGGTTTGTATCATGTCTATAAAAGGCAATCCAAACTTATTATAAAGGACTTTTGATGAATTAATGAAAATTTGAGAGCTTTAGCTTTCCTTCCTTGTGTTCTTAGAACTTGGTGTTCTTGGGAACCAAGTATCAATCCTTTATCCAATTTCCATTGCAAGAAGGAAGTTGGTGGTGGAGATTCAAGTTGGTGATTCTTATATCAAGTGGGTGGAGTCTTCCTTTAAGCTTGTGTGCAAGAAATCTTTATGCTTGGATCACCCTCAAGTTGGTGGAGAATTTCCTTTATGCTTGAGGTTTGTTTTCTTGCTAATTTTAGTTCATGTTTGATGGTCTTGAAGATTGCTTGAAGTGATGATAGATTGGAGTTGCATGAATATTAGTTTTGGGTGGGAAATTTGCTTGATGTTGCATGGTTCAGGAGCTTGTTTATTGCTGGATTTTTGAACCATCATTTAAATGTTATTTGTTCACCATTGAAGGGAGATTAAGGGCTGCAAATCACATCAGCATACACGACCATGACCTTGCTCAAAACCAGAATGCACGGGCGTGCTCTCACGAATGCACGGGCGTGCATCTAACCCTCTTTCGACACCCACGGCCGAAATCAGCAAGATCACACCAAAAACTCAACCCAAACTCATCACATTTCTAATTAAACATACTAGCATGTAACATACACTGCTAATAAGCTAAAAACATGCATCAATCACTGAAAACATCCAACCAAGGAAACACAAACCCAAGGAAAAGGGAAAAAGGTAAGGGGATACTTACCTGGAGCTGCTAAGATCTTCTATCTCTCTATCCTCGGCTGAAACTTGGCTGGAATGGATGCTAAAGCTGGCTAATCTCTCCCTCAAAAAGCTAGGGTTTCCTGGAGAGAAAAGAAAATGGAAAAGCTGACTAAAACGGGCGGAGAAAAACTTTGGTTTATATACCAGCAAACATGCACGGGCGTGCATAGCGAGAAAAAGACGCACAGGCATGCGCACGAAAACACACGGTCGTGCTCCTTCCACAAGCTGCATATAAAGCCAAAAAGAGACAATTCTACCCTTCTATCTCACTGGAACCGATTTCTAATTGAGAAATCTCTCTTCTAACCCCGACTCATGGCCCTAAAAAGACCATTCTAACCTCGGGCTGTTACAAGGTTAATCCATTTTAACCACTTTTTGCTATAAGCTTAGGGAACTAGAAATGTTTGCGTTTTCCATATTGTTTTTGTCTCTGTTGGTCTAAAATTAAGTATTTTTTTTTTCAATACTTTGTTACATTTTGCATGTGTTTTCATTACATTCACAACACAAACTAAATTCACAAAGTAAAGGACATTTGTAGACACCCTATTTTAGATCCAACAGGGCCTTCCTCGATAATGAAAAAACCTAGAAGTTGATTTGAAGTTTTTAAGGTGCCAAACTGAAGATAAACGAGCAAAAAGCCAAAATCAAAACTCTTGAGCTAATAATAATAACCCACCTAAATAAATAAAAGCCCAACCCAAGTCTGCCAAAAAAAAAAGGGGGGAAGAAGCCTAGCAGCCGAAGAAGGAGCCAACCCGTGAAGGAAGAGAACAAGCCCATTCAAGCGGCCCAGGTAATATGGGCCCAAAAAAGAGAGAAAGAAAATGGGTTTAAGCCGCTGGCCCAGCTCAAGCGTGGTTCTCATGCACGAGCTTTGTCATTTTGCTTCATTTTCATTTTGCTGACTCCGCGCGTGATTTGCCAGACCTGCCAATATTCTTCCTCTTGTCCTGCATGTTTAAATTCCTATGCCAAATTTTTTCCTTTAACTATTTACTGTATTTTTGACTTTTACGCCAGCTTTTCTTGTCTTTTTTAATTTGTGCCAATTTTTCCATGATAGTTTGCTTGCGCCAGCTTTGCCATTCCTTTGTTCTACACGTTACCACCCCCGCCTGTGCTAACCTTCCTTTTGGTTTTCTTTCTTGCATTTTATTTCCTTTTTCATACACACTGATCTAATTTCCTTCTTTTCCTCCTACATTGCGCCTGTTTCTTTGGGATTAATTTCTTGAATCATTGCCCGAAGAAAGGAAAATAATTCCTGGATTTGAGGGCTGAGAATTACCTACATAAAGAGGATTTGGGGGGGAAAAAAGAAAAGGGGCAGAGGAGTTTTTTCCGGGGGCAGAGGAGTTTTTTCCGGGGGGGTAATAGGAATGAAAATTTTATAGAAGAGAGGGAGAAATTTCAGAGGATAGTGGAGAAAGGATCCAGAAACTTTGAGGGAATAAGAAAAAAGAATCAATTTTAAACTAGCTTTTTCTCCAACAGCCTTTTCGTTCACTATACACAAAATCAGAATATCCACCTTTAAACAAGATACCAATTAACATCTGTTCGTCTCGGGTCGTCTTCAGTTCGACATTAGAAAAATTTCCATGTCACCATTCCAGGTAAACTTTCCTAAGGGCATCCTTTTGAATCATTTTTTTTTTTTTTTTGGTATTGTCTTATGTAACTGCATATTATGTGTTACCACTTTTTATATTATATATATATATACACAAAGTCTGTGCACATAAATGTTACATATTGTGTTATATATATATGTGTGTGTGTGTATATATATATATATATATATATATATATATATATATCTCTATAAAAGTATAGTACATCATTACTGAGTATATTTGATACATGTGTGTTAAAATATGTGTTTTGTATGTTATGTATGTGCTGCATATAATATTTGATATATATATATATATATATATATATATATATATATAATCAATTATATTGTGTATTTGTTATATAAATTATGTGGGATTATGTAAATTGTGTATTTTATAGGTATATTATATATACGTGTGTTTGGTATAAAATTTGATATTATGCATTTTTTATATATTTTGTACTTTGCACATATCTTTAGATGCCCGTCCGTATGTATATCATATATATTTACCAAGAGCATGTTACTTTTATTTTTTATTTTACCTATATTTTTTATTGTTATTTTTATTTGTACTTTTTATTTTATTTATTCTATTTTTTTTATGTACCTATGGCATATGTGTTTTATGTATTATCTTGTATTCTTTGATATCTTATATATGCGTCATATACATCATATGTATTATTTTGTATTCTTTGATATCTTATATATGTGTCATATACATCATATGTATGAAGATTGGTGCTATTTGTAAATAGTATATTTTTTTATATAACTTTAATGTTTGTTTATTTATTTATTTATTATTATTATTATTTTGTTTTTATGTTTTTATCACAAATGTTCTATTTCTTGTTTTTATGTGAAATATTCTTTGAATGAGCTGAGCATGAAGAAGAAGTCGATCAAGGGTGTGCTGGATGTAGACTTGATTCATTTTCTACAGATATTTTTTATTATTTATTAAATTTATGCTAACAAATTTGTTTTACAAGATTTATTTATTTATTTTTAGATTTGTTTAAGGTTAGATTCAATGTATAGGGGTGTATGTATAAGAGGATATAATATTTTTTTTATTTTTATTTTCTGCTTTTATTATTTTTATTTTCATTTTTATTGCATGAATGTTGATTTTTTTTTTTTTAATTCTATGACTAACCTAATTTGTTTTGCAAGGATTTAAATTATTAGGCTTGTTTAGGTTAGAATACATGTATAGGGGTGAATGTGCTGGGTTATAATTTTTTATTTTCTGTCATTTTATTTATTTATTTATTTTGGATGATTTTCTTTTTTAATAATGTATTGCGTGATAATATGAAATTTAATTAAACTTGGTAATATGCTTAATGAACACATCATAATAGTAGAGGTCAGTTTTCATACTAGGCGGTATGGTTGTCTAACACCTTCCCATTACCATACCTGGCTCCCCGAACCCAACCTATTGGGCAGGTGAGGAACGTTGGGTCATTTGCAAGGGATTTATAAATCGTCCGTCTTTACTGATATGTATTTTCTCGAGGTATCCCTAGGTGGCGACTCTATAAACTCCATAACAAGCCACAAACTCATTGTGTGCTCTTCTTGACCATGTTTAGGGTGGTTAAACCTCTTGTGGCAAGTCTATCTTAGCTCGGTGTGGCAAAAACGGACGTCACATACTCAATTCCCTTTTTAGGCAACGCCAACACTAAAGCACTAGCTAATCTTTACTATGACTTCTAAAACCAACCCTCACACTATTTTGTCCAAACAAAAGGAACCTCTCTCTTAGTCAAAGTAGTCAAAAGTCTTATAAGACTCGAAAATCTCTTAATAAACTTCTGGTGATAATCAACCAACCAACCTAAGAAAACTCATCACCTCCTTAGTCATTCTCAATCTCTACTAACTTAACACTATATCAATAGAAATACCTTCAATTGACATCACGTGCCCTAAGATGGTCACACTGTCTAACCAAAACTCATACTTACAAAACTTGGCATACAACTATCAAACTCCCAACCTTTATAACACAATCCTCAAATGCTTCTTATGTTTCTTTCTACTCCTCGAATAAACTAAGATATCATCAATAAAAACAACCACAAACCTATCAAGGTTATAATAGCCTAGGGGTAAAATTATCTTTTAGGCTTTGAAACCAAGAAGTAAAAGAGAGATTTCTAGTTAGAGAGTAGATTTGAGAGGGTTCAAGGATAAAAGAGTTATTTTGGAGCCTTTTATGGCTTGTACATGGATATTCTAGAAAAGAATATTCCATGTATGATGCGAAGAGAGAAAGAATTGAGATTTTTCTTATGCACATGACTATGTGTCTTGTAATTTAAGCATATATATGTTTTATTTTTCCAGTCGTGTGTAGTTCCAGCTTTTTATCTTCTTCTTTCCCTCTTCGTTTCCAACAAACCCTAGGCCATAACTAATTTAACCAGTAGGTCTAAGTCAAGTTAGAGATCCAAGAGCATCTACAGAGAGAGATATGGACACAATAGCGAGAGGTAAGTATTTCCTTACCTATTTTATTTGGGTTTTTGTATGATTTGCTAGTTTGCATTCCCTTGTATATGTTTACTGCATGTTAAGAATGTGTTATAACATGGTTTGATGATGAAATGAGATAATGGTTGATGATTTATTAGATTATTGTGAAATGTTTGATGATTATGTGCTTGGGTATGTATTTATGAGAAAGGTGAGCTTTTTAGCATGCTTTATGTTGAATGGATGAAATGAGAATGCTTATTGGCATATATATTTGCTATATGCATGTTTGTTTGAGTTGGGGTTGTGTTTAGTATGAGATTTGAGTGAGATTTCTGGGTTTTTAGACATATTCTATAAAATTTGAGTTGAGCACATGACCGTGTACCGAGGATACATAACTGTGTAGCTTTTTTTCTGTATGAATACGACTTTGCATGGCACCCGTGTATGTATGAAAATTCAAACATATACTCGTACAATCGATGAACGTGCTCGTGTGCTTATTCCCAAATTACACGCCTGTGTAAGTAGGACACGAGAGGGTGTTTAGGCAGTTACATGTATGTGCAATGTGGTACACAACCTTGTGCCTTAGATGCACGCTTGTGTGCACGGTTTTCAGATTTGATTTTAGAAACTAGCACTACCAAGGATACTGTTTGAGCACGGCCCCGTATGCCTCTCTACACGTCCGTGTGTCAAGCATAACATATTTGTGTGCTTTAAGAAAAACACAGAAATAGTCCCAAAGCAAACTTAAAAGTAAAGTTAAGCCAATCCAAACCATTTCTAAGTACAAGAAACTTAAGAATAACAAGATATAATAGCATATCATGCATGATTATCAGTACATTGAGCATGACATGTCATATCAGATTTTTTTTAGAAAATGGATCTAAGAATCCAAAAACATATTGATAAACCCCAAAAACTAGATGACAAATAACCTAGAGGGGGGTGAATAGGTTATTTAGAAAAATTTTCCAATTTCAAAACTTTTTCCTATTCTATAAACTCAAGCATACAAAAAATATATATATGTATATACATGTAAGCACAATTAAGCAAAATGGCTAAGCAAATAAAAACAAATTAAATAGAGTAAGGGATAGAATTTGCTCAGTCGATTTATAGTGGTTCAAAGCTTCTCCACTTCTCTTACGTCCATTACTTCAAGTAACCTCGCTTGAAGATTTTTTTTCTACTAACTTCAACCCCGAAGTTACAATAGTTTTGATCTAAAGGATTTCGCCCTTCATCCACCAGTTTTGATATAAGAGATTGCACCATTAACTTAGTTTTAACAGAGATTACGCCCCACACTAGTTTCACGAGATTGTGCCCAAGTGTTTGTGGAAATATTACAAGAATTTGTCTCACAAAGCCGATTTACAATAAGCTCTCAAAGGTTTCTCTCAAATGATTTACGAATTTGCTTTTAGAGAGAGAAATGGGAAAAGAATTTGAGAATGAAAAATAAGAGTGTGTATACTTGATTCTCTAACGCTTGAGTCTTCAAATCATCTCCAATTTGTAGTACATGGAATAAAATAGCCATTGAGATGATTTGAGAGCCACTAGAGACTTTCTAGAAAGTTGCACAGGCGTGTCCTTCACTTGCACGGTCGTGCTTCCTTTGTTTTGCAATTTCCAACGGTCATATTTTTCTATTGCACGCATACATACAAACGTGTGTCCTATATACACACGGTCATGTGTCCTTGAAGTTTCAATTCTTCAGGATTCCAAAAGGCCACACAGTTGTATGCATGATACCCACACTATCTTCATATGATCAATATTTTCTAGGTAACACGGGCGTGTGTTGTAGCTGTCCGAACGTGTATCCAGTAAGGTTTTTCTTACACGAGCACGACTGAATATACACGGGAGTGTACGTCCTTATCTTAGCACACGATCGTGTGCTTGAAAAACACATGGTCGTGCATCTTGTTTTCTTCATACACGGATGCTTTGAACGACTCAGCCAAGGCGTGTGTTGAATTCATAGCTTACACACGATCGTGCTTTATTGACACACGGTCGTGTGTCATGCAAATTCTGTAAAAAAAAAAATCTTTAGTCCTATTTGTCATATTCAACACATGCACGGACCATTTAGATATTTTAACATATGTTTTGTATCAATTCAAAATCCATAAGGGTTCAACAATCTCCCCTTTTTTGATTTGATGACAAAAGTTATGTTAAAATGCAATAAAGCACAAAATATAAAATTTTCTCAAAAATATTCATTAAGCACAAAAAAAAAAAAAAAACATGAAAATATTCAATATCAATATCATTTTAACATACCTAACATGTCTCCCCCTTTTTGTTATAAATAAAAAAGGTATGTTAAAAGGTTTTCATTTTAGAAAAAAAAAAAAAAAAAAACATGCCTCCCCCTTTGAAAAATATTTTATCAAATTATGCACACATATGAAATTTTCTCCCCTTATAAAATTACAATTTTTACTCCCCATTTTTTAAAGATTATGATACCAATTGTTGATAGAAAATATAGATACTTCCCTTCACAAGAACATACATTTTTAATTAAGGAGCATTCAATTTTCATTTCTCCCTTTTTTTAATAATCATATGCATTAAATTCATCATTTTCATCTAAAAGAATTTGATCATTAAAGCATATAGGAAAAATACTTGCAGAAAATTAAAAATATATGAAACTGAAGCATTTTCTACATATTTATGTCATGCACGGTCGTGTTTCATTTAAGTACGTGATCGTGACTGGGCAAATGCATCATGCACGGTCGTGCAACTCTCATGCACAGTTGTGTATGACTTATAAAACCCAGAAATTCTACAGAAAACTGCAGTTTGACATAGGGGACATTTTCAAAACGTTTTCAAATTTTTCAAAATTGATTTGTATTCAATTCAAAGCATTGAAAACAAACTAAAAACATATTTCAAACATGTCTAAACACAATTTAAACATAATTGACATATTTGAAACATTTTTTCAAATTATGGGGAATTTTGGGGAATTATAAAACATTTAAAGCAAACTTTGATCAAAACACATCAAATATATCATTTTTGCATGTTTTGACCATAGGGGACTTTTATTGTACGAATCCATGTCATTTGCACTCAACACAAGCAAATTTGATCCAATTTGACATGAACTCCAATGTTGTACATGTTATAACATAAGCATACATATCATATTTGCATCAATTCAACTTAATCAATTACATAAGGCAAGTATGAGTATGCATATCAATTCAATACAGTTATAACATGACATTCACATCATCATCAACCAAATACATCATAAGAATAAGAATTTGGGTACTCACTTGGATTGATGACTTCTTTACACCACTTTTTCATTCCTTTTTTGTATAGAAGCACAAGAGGACTCGTTCTTCTTCATCTTCATCATCCGAATCTTCCTTGCTCATTACGGCAAGCAATTTCTTCTTGGAATTCTTCTTTTTCATTCTAGAACATTCTTGCCAGTAATGTCCTTCCTTTTTGCACTCATAGCAAGTCACCACTTTTTCTTTCTTTTTCTTCTTTCCTTTTGAAAATAACTTATTGAACCTTTTAGAGAGCATCTCCAAATCCTCTTCATCCATTGAGCTCTCTTCTTCGATTGAGTTTTCTTCATTTTCGCTTGATTCTTTCTCAACCTTAAGTGCGATATTCTTCTTTTTCTCCTCTTTCTTGGGCATCCATTTCATTTCGTGAGTTAAAAGACTCTCGATCAATTCGTCCATACCCATGTTGGTCAGGTCTTTCGATTCCTTAAATGTCGTTATCTTCATACTCTAAGCTTCCAGCAATTACCTTAGCACCTTCTTGACCAACTCAACATTCTCAAACCTTTTTCCCAATCCTCTTAACTCATTTACTAGCTTTGAGAAGCACTTATACATTTCCGTGATGTTCTCATTTTTTTCATTTCGAATAACTCGTACTCATAAAAAAACATCTCTATCTTGGACTCCCTCACTTGGCTTTATGTGCTATTTCACAAGAAGAAACACAGTTAAATTTCGTGGTATCTAAAGCAAAAAAAAAGCATATTTAATGTCCTTGAATTTAAACTCATTAATTTTTCATTATTTTCATTAAATTCACTTTTATCCTTGGGTAAATTCGTATTTGGATTTATGGGAACAAAATCACCCTTATCAATAATTTTCCAAAACTTGTAGTCAATGGATTGAACAAAAAATTTCATACGAATTTTTCATTGACCATAATTAACACCATAAAATAAGAGGGGCCTAAGTGAACTACCCTCTTCTTCGAAAGATGATTTTTGAAAAACATTTATCATTAAAATTTTGAAAATGGATCTTGAACTCTAAAAATCATTAGATTGTCGAAAACAAAAGCTCAAGCTCTGATACCAATTGATAAACCCCAAAAACTAGATGATAAATAACCTAGAGGGGGGGTGAATAGGTTATTTAGAAAACTTTTCCAATTTCAAAACTTTTTCCTATTCTACCAACTCAAGCATACTATATATATATATATATATACACATGTAAGCACAATTAAGCAAAATGGCTAAGCAAATAAACACAAAGTAAAGAAAGTAAAGGATAGAATTTGCTTAGCTAATTAGAGTGGTTCGAAGCTTCTCCACGCCTCCTACGTCCACTACTTCAAGCAACCCCGCTTGAAGATTTTTCTTCCACTAACTTTAATCTTGAAGTTACAATAGTTTTCATCTAAGGGATTTTACCTTTCATATACTAGTTTTGAGACAAGGGATTGCGCCCTTAACTTAGTTTTAACAGGGATTACGCCTCACACTAGTTTCACGGGATTGCACCCAAGGGTTTGTGGAAATATTACAAGAATTTACCTCACAAGGCTGATTTATAATAAGCTCTCAAGGGTTTCTTTCAAATGATTTACAAATTTGCTTCTAGAGAGAGAAATATGAGAAGATTTATAGAATGAAAAATAAAAGTGTGTATACTTGATTCTCTAACCCTTGAGTCTTCAAATCATATCTAATTTATAGTATATGGAATGAAATAGCCATTGAGATGATTTGAGAGCCATTGGAGACTTTTTAGAAAGTTACACGGACGTGTCCTTCACTTGCACGATCGTGTCCTTCACTTGCACGATCGTGCTTCCTTTGTTCTATAATTTCCAATGATCATATTTTCCTATCGCACGTACACACACGACAGTGTGTCCTATATACATACGGTTGTGTGTCCTTGAAGTTTCAGTTCTTCAGGATTTCAAAAGACCATACGGTTGTACGCACGATACCTGTATTATTTTCACACGAGTAGTATTTTCCAAGTAACACGGGCATGTGTTGTAGCTGCACAGGCATGTATCTAGCAAGGTCTTTCTTACACGAGCACAGTTGGATATACACGGAAGTGTGCATCCTTAACTTAGCACACGATCATGTGCTTGAAAAACACACGGTCATGCGTCCTGCTTTCTTTGCACATGAACGTTTTGCACGACTCAGCTAAGGCGTGTGTTCAATTCATAGCTTATACACAGTCATGCTTTATTAACACACGGTAGTGTGTCATGCAAATTCTGTAAAAACAAAATCCTTTGGTCCTATTTGTCATGTTCAACATATGCACAGACTAGTTAGATATTTTAACATATGTTTTGCATCAATTCAAAATCCATAAGGGTCCAACACATATTTTAAAAGTATAGTTCTATGATGTTCTGGACATCAGCTAGGGGTAGATACGAGAGGGCATCTATGAGTTCACATGTTCGCTAAAAAGGGAAACCAACATCTGCTAGAGAGGATATAGTTTTTGACCAAGCTCATTAAAGAGAATACTGGCCATGCACAAGTAGTTTTATTTTTGGATTGAGCTCACACGGCCATAATACCGAATCTTTGTATTCATCAGTCTAGCCAGTATAGTAAATATTTTCAGATATTGTACTTTTTTATACATATTTCAACTTATATTATATGTATATATTCAAGATCTTTATATCAGGGTTTTAATATCAAAAAGAGTTTTCAGAAAATCAGGCCTAAGGGCAAGTTTTATTGCTATTCAGCATTTACATAACATCAGAGCATGCATATCATGTCATGTACAATATTCATAAGAAACAAGACAGAGAAAAACAGGAACACTCTTAAAAATAGATGAAATAAGAAATAAGAACTAAAGAAATGAGAAATTCAGTAAAGAATAGTATGAAAAGATATAAGATCAGCTTGAGTTTGAACCTACAAGTGTTAGAGATAGAAAATGTTTGCTGAGTGATTTTGTCACTCACGTTTTTCCCTTCCTTTCTCTTTTACAGGTCTGTAAGTAAGGGGGTGAGCTGAAGCGATGTAGCTATCAGATTTTGAGGGCATGGCTTGGCAATAGATAACATGTTTTGGCTCGCATGCTTTATTAAGTTTTTATGTATATGTGTCTATTATACTTTTATGTATATTATATGGATAGTATATTTTATACATAGCAGCCTGGGAAGTTTAAAAGCATGTTCAGTTTCTTCTTATATTTATTATAAATATTAAAATTTTATTTTTTTTACCTTTCGCATTCATATTTGATTTAAAATTTTAAAGTTTCAGTTGTATATTTTACTATACGGATCTCCGTTATAGACATTTTTAGTATAATAAATATTATATATATATGTATACAGTTGCACATAGTAGGCTTATGGCAGGGGTCACTATAGTGTTTTGAATGCATGGTTTTCTAAAAGATTTCATGAGCCAAAGCCAATATATCCTAACAACTATTGCTCACTTCCTCCCAGAGTAAGTATAGTAATGTGAAGTTTAATATGTTTTTAGATGTTAACCCTTATGTTATGGTGTTTAAGATAGAAGAGTCCAAGCCTCTTTACCCCCAATTGTAGAAGAAGAGAGTAATACCTCTATTAAACCTGTAAGTTCGAGTGACCGTAAGAGATCACAGCACTCCAGGGTATCTTTTAGGCATGAGCATGTAAAATAAATTTTCAAAGAAATTTTCAGAGAAATGATAATAAAGGGTTATCAGCCAGTGATTAGAGTTGAGACTTCTAAGCTAGTGAGATAAATAGTCTATTAGGGGTTAGTCAGAGATCAGTATGGTCAAAGAGGACAAGGTGTGTTAGAGACAATCAGAGAGACTTATCAGATGCAAGAATTTGGTCATCAGAGAGATCAAAGTTCTATGATAGATACAACAGGTACTAGTGGTTCTGATAGATCACACCCAATTTATAGTTTACCTAGGGCTCATCAATCGTCCAAGTTCAGTGGTTTTAAAGATCTAACTATGGTTGAAGAATAAATAAAATCAGTAGAGAATGTTATGGGTTTGTTTACCATGTCAAACAAAGAGAGAATTCGGTATGCTACTTTTATGGTAAGAGGTGATGCAAGGGTATGGTGGAACCTAATGATAACATCACTTGATGAGGAGATGTTATCTTAGGTTGAGTTTTGAAGGTTGTTTGAGGAAGAGTATCGTAGTGTTGATATGGTACATGCTAAAGCTTAGAAATTTATTGACTTAAATCAAGTGACCAGTTCAGTTGAAGATTATGCCACCTGGTTCAATGCATTGGGGAGATTTGTTCCTAGAGTAGTAGGTTTTAAGCTGATCAGAGTACAAAAGTTTCGTGGTCTACACCCTGTCATTGCTAGAGATGTGATGACTAGTTTTTCTCCCCCATAGAGATTCAGTGAAGCTTTAGGGAGAGCCTTGAGATCTAAGGTTTATTTATAGAGGATAAGTTTCTTTTTTAGACCAGTAGAGAGAGTGTCTGAGAGAGGTAGAGATAGAGGTAAGAAACCAATGCAGTCAAGGAAACCTTTCAAAGGGAAGAGACTGAAAGTGGATTTGTTAGTATGCAGGATGTGTGGTAGAAGTCACCTAAGAGAGTGTTTTTCAGGAGAGGATGTATGCTTTAGATGCTAACAGCCTGGTCACAAAGTGTCTAAATGTCTGACTAAAAAAGTAGGAGTTAGGTCATCAATTGGTGGAGTCAGTCTCAACAGAGGTATTGAAGGTCCAATTGGCAAAAGTAGTGGAGCTTAGAAAGGCGGTGTACTAAGAGGCGAAGGTAGAGCTAGAGTTTTTGTAATAAAGAGAGAGCAGGCTAAGATAACTCCTCATGCAGTTATAAGTCAGTTAGTCTTCTTTGATACTCTTTTATATGTGTTAATTGACTGTGGTGTGACACATAATTTCATATCTAAAAGAGTGATAGAGAGATTAGGGTTAATCTCTAATGTGGCAGAAAAGAGTATTTGTGTTGAGATGTTTGATGGGGATGTGATAATAAGTGATCGGGTATTGATAGACTTGGAGGTAGTTATTATGGAAAGGAATTTGAGGATAGATCTAATCATATTAGAGTTAGTTGATTTTGACATGATCCTAGACATGGATTTCCTAAGTTGTTTTAGGGTAGAGATAGATTGTAAGAGGAAAAAGGTTAGACTACAGTTAGACCTTGATCAGTTTTTTTTTTTTTTTGGTAAGGGTAGAGTGGAGACTACACTCATTTCTTGTCTACAAGCGAGGAGATTATTAAGTAAAAGATGTGTATGATAATTAGCTAATGTAATATATATGAGCCCAGTTGAGTCAAGTATCGAGGAGGTGTTTGTTGTTTGAGAATTTTCAGATGTTTTTCTTGAGGAGTTACCAGGGTTACCTGTAAAGCGAGAGTTAGAGTTTTCTATTAAGTTACTTCTCTGTATGGCTCCTATTTCTAAGGCTTCATATCAGATAGCTCTAATAGAGCTTTAGGAGTTAAAGAAATAGCTTTAAGAGTTAATAGATAAGAGGTTTATCAGATTGAGTTGTTCACTATAAAGTGCTCTGATTTTGTTTTTAAAGAAGAAAGATGGGTCACCAAGAATGTGCATAAATTACAGAGAACTGAATAAGGTGATAGTTAAGAATAAATATCTATTGCCTTGGATAGATGATTTATTTGATCAATTGAGTAGAGTTGTAGTATTCTCCAAGATTGATTTGAGGTCTAGGTATCATCAGGTTAGAGTTACAGAGAGAGATGTACCTAAGATTACTTTTAGGATGAGGTATGACCGCTATAAGTTTATAGTGATGCTTTTTAGGTTGATTAATGCTTCTGCAGTATTTATGGACTTGATGAACCAAGGTTTCTATGATTGTCTAGAAAGATTCATGGTTGTATTTATTGACGATATCTTGGATTATTCAAGGAGTGTAGAGAAACATGAGGAGCATTTGAGACTTGTCCTTCAGAGATTGAAAGACAGACAATTTTATGCAAAGTTCGATAAATGTGAGTTCTAGTTGAGTAATGTATCCTTTCTTGGACATGTTGTTTTAGTAGTCGATATTTTAATGGATCTTAGTAAGGTAAAGGTGATTCTGAGTTGATCAAAGCCGAGGACTGTTAGAAAGGTGAGTAGTTTCCTTAAGTTAGCAAGATACTATAAGAGATTTATTGAGGGCTTTTCCAGTATAGTTAAGCCATTGACTATTTTGACTCGGAGTGAGACGCCTTTTGTATAGACTGAAAAGTATGAGACTTGATTTTAAGAGTTAAAGCAGAGGTTGACGAGTGTTCCAGTATTGGTGTTGCCTCAAAAGGGTATTGGTTATAATATTTACACAGATGCTTCCCACCAAGGGATTGGAGCAGTGTTGATAAAGTCTGGTAAAGTAATTGTCTATGCCTCTAGGCAATTGAAGGACCATGAGTCAAGGTACCCTACTCACGATTTGAAGTTAGTCGTCGTAATGTTTGCCTTGAAGTTTTGGAGATATTATCTTTATAATGTCAGATGTTGTATCTATTTTGATCACAAGAGTTTGAAATATTTCTTTACCCAACGAGAGTTAAATATGAGACAAAGGAGATGGTTGGAACTGGTGAAGGATTATGATTGTGAGATCAGATATCACCCAGGTAGAGCCAATGTAGCAGTTGATGCTTTGAGTATGAGAATATCTTTGTCTATGATTACAGTTCAGAGAAAGTTACAGCATGAGATTGTCAGATATGAGATTAAGATAGTGACAGTCAGGTTCTCTAGACATTAGATAGCGTCTACTCTGTATGATGACATTAGGGTTTCTTAGAGGGTCAATTCATGGATTCGGAGTATGATTCAAAAGGTCTACGAAGGTACGGTACCGGATTTTGAGATTCATAGATAGAATTTATGTACCAAATGATACAAAGTTGAGGTAGAGGATTCTGTCAATGACTCATGACACAATTTATTCAGAGTATCCAAACAGTACAAACATGTATCAGGATCTCAAGAAATTATTTTGGTGGTTTGGTATGAGGAGAGATATTACAAATTATATGGCCAAATACTTGGTTTGTTAACAAGTTAAGGTGAAACGTTAGAGACCTTCTGATTTGTTATGGTCGTTAAGGACTCCCGAGTAGAAATGGAAGAGTGTTTCTATGGATTTTATATTAGGACTCCTCAAAGTGCAACGAGGTTATAATAGTATCTGGGTCATTGTTGACAGATTGAGTAAGTCTACACATTTATTACTAATCAAGGATGGTATGAGTACCAATCAGTTGGGTTGTCTGTATATCATAGAGATAGTCAGATTACATAAAGTTCCTAGAACTTTTATTTCAGACAGAGATTTGAGATTTTTGTCAGCCTTTTGGGGTAGTCTATAGAGAGCTTTAGGAGCTAGACTTCATTTCAGTGTAGCTTATCACCTATAGACAAATGATCAAACCGAGAGGGTTAATTAGATCATAGAGGATATGTTAAAAGCCTGTTGTATAGATTTTCAAGTTAATTAGGCTGATTTATTGTCATTGATAGAGTTTTCCTACAATAATAATCATCTGTTCATCATTCAGATGACACCATTTGAGGCATTATATGATAGGAAGTGTAGATCACCATCATTTTGGGATGAGATTGATGAGAAAGATTCACTAGAGGTAGTCATAGGACTAGAGATGACTAGATGATGATTGAGTATATTAGAGTTATCAGACAGAGAATTAAACATGCTCAGAATCGTAAAAAAAGTTATATAGATTAGAGGCATAGAAATATAGAGTTTGAGGTTGAAGACCATGTGTTTCTGAGAGTTGCTCTCTACAAGTGTGTCTTGAGATTTGGTAAAAGAGATAAGTTAGCTCCGAGGTTTATTGGTCCTTATGAGATTCTAGAGCGAGTAGGCAGAGTTACTTATAGATTGGCCTTACTAGTTAATATGAACATGATTCATGATGTGTTTGATGCATCTTAATTGAGGAAATATATAAGAGATTTTTCACATATGCTACAGATTCAACATTTAGAGTTGACAAATGATCTGAGTTATCAAGAGAAACTTGTTCAGATTTTGGACTATAAGGTGAAGATCCTCAGAAATAGAGAGATTTTTTTGTTAAAGTGTTGTAAAGGAGTCAAAGAATTGAGGAAGCAGTCTGGGAGATTAAGTCTGAGATGAGAGAGAGGTACTCAGAGTTATTTAGTTAAATTCTAGGGACGGAATTTTATTAAAGGGGGAGAACTGTAATAGCCCAAGGGTAGAATTGTCTTTTAAGCTCTGAAACCAATGGGTAAAAAAAAGATTTCTAGTTAGAAAGTATATTTGAGAAGGTTTAAAGGTAGAATAGTCATTTAGGAGCCTTTTATGGTTTGTACATGGATATTCTAGGAAAGAATATTCCATGTATGGTGTAAAGAGAGAGAGAATTGAGATTTTCCTTACGCACACGACTATCTGTCTCGGACACATGATCGTGTGTCATGTTATTTAAGCATATATACATTTTATTTTTTCAATCACGCGCAGTTCCAGCTTTTTATCTTCTTTTTTCCCTCTTCGTTTCCAATAAACCCTAAGCCAGAAATCATTCAACCAGTAACCCCAAACCAAGTTAGAGATCTAAGAACATCTAGAGAGAGATCCAGACACAATGGTAAGAGGTAAGTATTTCGTTAACTCTTTCATTTGGGTTTTAATATGATTTGCTGGTTTGAGTTCTCTTGTATGTGTTTGCTACATGTTGAGAATGTGTTATAGCATGGCTTGATGATGAAATGAGATAATGGATGATGATTTATGAGATTATTGTGAAATGTTTGATGATTATGTGCTTGGGTATGTATTTATGAGAAATGTGAGATTTTTAGCATACTTTATGTTGAATGGATGAAATAAGAATGCTTATTGGCATATATACTTGTTATATGTATGTTGATTAAACTGGGGTTATGTTTGGTGTGAGATTTGAGTGGGATTTCTAGGTTTTCATATACATTCAACAGAATTTGAGTTAAGCACACGACCGTATACCTAAGGATACATAACCATGTGGCCTCTTTTCTACATGAACACGACCTTGCATGATACCCGTGTATGTATAAAAACCCAGACACATGTCAGTGCAATCAATACACGCACCTATGTGCTTATTCTTAAATTATACGCCCGTGTAAGCAAGACACAGAAGGGTGTTTAGGCAGCTACACACCAATGTAGTGTGGTACACGCCCTTATGCCTTAGATGATGCTCGTTTATCTGTACCACACGCCCATGTAGCCAGCCACCGTTTTTAGATTTAATTCCAGAAGCTAGCATGACTAAGGGCACGATTTGAGCATGACCTTATGTGCCTCTATACACACCTATGTGTCATGCATAAAAAGCCTGTGTACCTTAAGAAAAACACATAAATAGTCCCAAAACATACTTAAAGCAAAGTTAAGCCAATTTAAACCAATTCTAAGCACAATAAACTTAAGAATAACAAGATATAATAACATATCATGCATGATTATCAGTACATTAAGCATGACATACCATATCAAATATTTTCAGAAAATAGATCTAAGAGTACGACATCTTGAATACTTCTCGTATTACTTTGAACTAGTACACTTGCTAGGAGTAGTGCCAACTTTCATGCAGTATGACACGAAGTCATTATATGAAGCATGGGAGAGATACAAGGAACTACTCTGAAAATGCCCACACCATGGATTGCCTATATGGTTTCAAGTACAAATATTTTATAATAGTTTAATGTCTGCTAATCGTACTTTAATTGATGCAACTACAGGAGGTAACTTTATGAGAAAAATACCAAAGGATGCATTTAAGTTGTTTGATGAGATGGCCTCCAATAGTTACCAATGGCAAAATGATAGAGCACTAAGGAGAGTTATGAGAATATATGGAGTGGATTCTTTCAATGCCTTGGCCACCCAAATAGATGCATTAAACAAGAAAATTGATACAATGGTGGTCATGCAACTGAAGAGTGTAGTTTGTGGCTTATGTGGATGGGGTCATGCGAGCATTGATTTGTCAAGTAGGTAAACCATTCATGTATTATTCTGAAAGTGCTAATTATGTGGGAAATTTTTACAAGCCTCCATAGAATAACCTGTATTCAAACACATACAATCCTGGGTGGCGAAATCATCCAAATCTCTCATAGAGCAGATGCCTTGCTCCAAATCATCCAATTTTTATAGTGTCAATTGCATGTATAATTTCGTGGTCAATTTATAGAGTTTTAAGGGTGATTTGACCATTTTACCCTTATTTTATGCATATTTTGAGATCACGAATTTTCATGTTTATTTTTACAGGAAATGTTGATTTTGATATGATTTCAATAGAAATGAAGCCAAAAAGACACTTATGAAGAACTAGTCAGTGGTTCGACTTTAGTCCAAAAAAGAATGAGTGACTAGAGCATAAACGGGGAAGGAGAGCAAGGTGCGTCATAGCAGTAAAATAAGGATTTTCAATATGTTTGAGTTTTTTAGTGAAAAATTAGTCTTCACCACAAATGTAGTGGACATCTCAAGTTTTTAAAAAGCTATTATGCGGAAAAATTAGTCTTCATCACAAATGTAGTGGACATCTCAAGCTTACCTTCTTCAAATGTAAACTGATCATTACTTAGTTGAAATCTAATATTTCTCCTTTTACAATCAATCTCTACCTTATATCTACCTAAGAAATTCATATTTAAAATCACATCAAAATTTGCCAACTTTATAATAATTAGTTCTACCATTATAAACTTACCTTGTACCATAACCACTTGATCTACGTACATCTTAACACTTATTATAGTACTATTATTAGGTAACTCTATACAAATCCCTTAATATATAATACTAAGAACTAACTTTAATCTCTCCACCTGTGGCACTGGTTTTTGCCGCGCCGCGCCAGGACAAACTTGTCACTCTTGTTTAACCACCCTAAACGTGGTTAAGAGGAGCACATAACTGGTTTGTGGCCCGTTATGGAGTCTATGGAGTCGCCACCCGGGAGTAACCCCGGGAAAGTACACATCGGTGAGGATGGGCGATTTATGGATCCCTTGCAAAGGATCCAACTACCCCTCACCTGCCCAATGGGTCGGGTTCGGAGAGTCAGGTACGGCGATGGGAAGGTGCTAGGCACCCATGCCGCTCGGCGTGAAAGTCGGCCTCCACTTTTGTGGTTTGTTCGTTAAACGCGTTACCAAGTTTAATTAAGTTTCGTATTATCACACGATGTATTTTAATAATCATATAATTACATTCATCCACGAAAATAATGAAATATGAAAAATAAAATAATTAAAAATTACAACCATTTTTCATACACCCCTATACATTTCCTCTAACCTTAAACAAGCCTAAAATGAATAAATAAATCCTGCAAAACAAATTTGTTAGTTAATCTAATAAATAAATAAATCATACAAAACGAATTAATTAATTAATCTAATAAAATAAATAGATAATCCCTGCAAAATAAAATTTCGTTAAGAACAAATTACGATTATGAAATAAAAATAAAAATAAAAATAAAATCCATAATTAAATACCTAACCCACATAAAGGCAGCCCACCCAAAGAATAAACGAAATGCAGCCCAACCAGCCCAAAGAAATAAACAAAATGTAGCCCATCCAAAGAAATAAGCAAAGTACAGCCCAGCCGGCCCGCCCAAGAGAATAAGCGGCCCCATAACAAATATACCCATACATGCACAGTAAAATAAGAAATCCCCCCCCAGCAGCGATTCGAACCCGGCGCCCCACAGACCAAACCTTCCGCCTCTTCCCACCAAGGCATAATCCAATTTCATTCCAAATGGATGCAAAATTATATATATCATATACACAGACACACACACAATACAAAAATTGCATCTTCCGCCCAGATTGCTAAAGGCCAACCATGCATCTCATGATAATTTATTTTTGTACACAGACATACATATATATGTACAGGATTGAAGATACAGAAAAGAGAAATACGATACAAAATATATGTAGAGAAATATCAATGCATACAATCAAATCGAATACAAAATACGAACAAAAAAACATTCAAAATACGAAACATAAACAAAATCATAATAGGGAAAAAAAATAAATAAATGAGATAATATAAAAATTTATTCGTAAAAATTCCCCTCAGGACTGACCTGAAATCGACTAAAAATCTTTCGATGTCTTTCGATGTTGAGTTGAGGATGAACCAAAATTACAGAAATTAGTTTTTCGATCTGAATTTCTTTCTGAAAAATCTTCTTCTGAAAATTTTCTCTCTCAAATTTTTCCTTTCTCGGAAATCCTCTCTGTTTTCGTTTCTGGAAAACCCCCTGAAATACCTTTTTTTGTTTCTGGAAATCCTCTCCCCCTTTCTCCCAATTTTTTCTCAGCCGTTCCCAATTTTATATCTTGGGAAAATGTAAATGACTGACAGGCCGCCCAAGGGAAGCGCGCAAGAGCAGGCCACGCGCACGCACAGCCAGAGTGCGGCGCGCTAGCCTGGAGAGGAGAGACAGAGAGAAAGCCGCGCACGCAAAAAAGGCAGAGGCATAGCGCGCGCGTGTAAGACACGGGCGCTGTAGGCCAGGCCTTGGGCCTTAGGCCTGGGCCGCGCGCTGGGCTTCCTTTTTTTTTTTTTCTTTCTCCTTTTTTGACTTGGGCTGGCTGCATGGGTTTGGGTTTTTTCCTTTCTTCTTTTTTTTTTTTTTATAAAAATAACATAAAATAAACATTTTTTTTTTAACTCATTCATCCTCGGCTCAACATCTCAAAATTCTACGTCAACATCCAGGTTTTTCATCATCGGGGATGACCCTGTCGAATCTAAAATGGGGTGTCTACACCACCATAATACGAGAAATAAAACAGTGTGTAGTACCACAATTAACTGAAATAAAAAGAGGGGTATCATAAAAAAATAATTAACCCATCGTTACAAGTAAATAAGCCTCAGCCTGCTCTTAATGCATAACATAAACATGAGCTCTACCTCTTCTAGGAGTTTTAGCACCTACTCTAGAAAGACACTCCAAAATTTGATAACCCAATTAGTGACACTTGAAACATATATTATATCCTATCAAACACTTTCTAGATGCCTCTTGTTATACTTGGCACACGCTAGTTGCTTTATTCTTGACCTTTTACCTCTTTTGAACTATTTCTTATGTACCAGTAGTCTTTGACCCTTATCTCTCCCTTTCTCAACCTCAAAAAACATATCCATTCACCTCAAAGTCACATCAGACATCAATACTCTCCCTAGAGCCTTATTGTACCTTTGTGAATGAATTAAACTAGTTATCATATCCTTAGCAATCACAAGATGTAGCCTATGCACAAAATTCTATAATATACCCTTTTTAAAACTAGTCAATCCTAGTACAAACCTTGCTAGGATATTGAACCTGGTAGCATACTCTTTAACCAAATAGGTCCTCTAAGTCGACTGAATAAAATTTTGAGTTTTAGCATTATCATATCTATATTTGATTCTCCCTACTAAACAACATTGAAACTCCCTCTAGCTCAATCTCTCCTTATTGATAGATATCTTGACAAGGTTTCATCAAACCTTTACATCACTTATCAGTATATAAATAACATATCTCATTCTCTCTCTCTATTTGACATATAAACAACCCTATAACACTCTTAACTACCTTTATCCACTTCTTAATAGTAGTAAGATCCCTTGAACTATTAAACTCTAGTGGCCAATGAACTTTTAATAGACTATACATAGGATACAATCTTTCTTTACCTCTCATTATACCACCATCTAACTCAAAACTTAACCTTAACCATTGATTTTTCATAGGTTCTTAAAAACCACCTCTTATTAGCTCTTAGAAACCACTTCTCACTCTTAGAATCTATCTCTCATGGCCTTTTTAATCATTTTTCATACATCTTCTATACTTAGACTCACTTAGACAGTTTATAACCTTCGCCTAACACTTATAGGTCTAACCGAAGCATTACTCTCAACATTATCAAGTCTAAGTGGCAAGGTTCTCATATCTAAAGTTTATTACATAAAGTGAGAAAAAATAAGATTTTTTTAATTTACATATTAATATACTTATATTGAGCAGACACTACAAGCACTGGTTGTCTAGATATTCTGACTCTAGACTCTTGTAATTTTTAAAAATAATTCACTTTCAAAAATAAATTTTCATTTAAAATACTTGAAAATCAAATTTATAAACTTTTTTGAAAATCACTTTAAACATATGACCTAGTTTTTGCTCTGATACAAATAATTATAATACTACTGTATATTTTATTCCAATTATTAACATATAATAGCATCACAAACATATTTACTTAAACATACATAATTTACAAAAGCTTAAAACATAAAACATACATTCACTCATATATTGCAAAAGCATAAAACATTGCTCATTATTTACTGAAAATCTTGTTTATTATTAATGCAAAAAGTTGTCTGAAATCACAGTAGGAAAAGTTGTCATAAAACGTAAGTCATGATACTCATAAATAGCTCAAACATAATTTACGAGGAAAGAAAAATTTTGGAATAAGTAATAAGTCACTTATTAAGCATTTCTTAACCTTACAAACAACCATATTCCTATCTTTTAGCATTAATATCTTACCATACTAATATTATTTCTTGTCATATAATCTTTACTTGTCTCATCACTTATCATATTATCTTTTCTCTTAATCATGCTATGTAATATATGTCATGATACATGCTAAAATTAATGACTTAGCCCAAAGGCTTACTTTCCTAAAATATTTTTTAAGAACTCATATTTGATTTAAAAACATATCATAAATCATATCATAATCAATCCAAAGATCTCATTATAAAACTTATCATAAAGTTTCTTTTGCTCATAAAGAAATCATGCAGAAAATCCTTTCTTAAAACATATATGTTAACCAAACTGATGAGCACAAAAATTCGACACCCCAATCTTGTGAGTTCAACTAATACACGACTAACACTCTCTCTAATGAGTTTGGTATATAATTGTGTTCTTTCTAATAGACATTGGTTTTTCTCTCTAACAAGTATATGAACCCATAGATGTTCTCCTATATTTACCCTTAAAAAATATCCAAAACATCAGGTTTTCTACTTTGAAAACATCAGGTTTTTTACTTTAAAAACTTATGCATGTAAAACATTTATTTCCTCAAAACATGACTTTGGCATGTCATGTCATGTAATACTATCACGCATTAAAGCTTAACATTTACTTAAGGATCATTATTAAGATTTTTCTTATTAAATAAGCCTTTTACTTTTCTTATTAATTATTATAGAATTTCTCCTATAAGTTCTTATTAATTTTCTTGACCTTTCATAATTTTTCTTATTAATAATTTATTAAATTTCTAGAAACCTTTATTAATTAATCTTTCATAATATCCTTAAATTGTCATAATTTAAAATTAACTAATTCTTTATAATTCTTATGCTACATGGTCATGTGCCCTTAAGCTATACAATTGTGTTTTACCTAATTTCTATACTTACATGAGAATGACTCATACCCACAACTGTGACTTAGTATCTCACTGTCGTGTCACTAGTAAAAACAACTTCACTTTGCTCCAGCCATGCATGTATAAAATATACGACCATGACACTATAGAATGTGATTACATGATTGTGTATATACTCAAATGTACGATTATGTGCTATGTTTTACCACTATAAATCTAAGTCAAATAATCATAGATATATACCATTCATTTCTAAACCATATCTAAACTTCAACAACATTATCTCATTATCAATCTTCATCATTTACATATCCAATATTCAATAATTATCAATAATTTGCATCATTAACTACATTAAACTTGCAAATTATCTAGCCATAAGCACAAAGCATCCTAAACGTGTTTCTAATCAATAAAACTCATCTCAGACCATCATATTATCAAGAAATTGAACTGAAAATACTACAAATGTATACTTGAAAGTAGCATTCCATAATTAACAGTACAACCTTTAAATTAACATATTTTTAACTTAAATCCATGTGATTTAACATAAATCATCATAATTCCATTAGATCTTGCATTAACAGATCTAATCATAATCATTTCATGTTATTCAATCATTAAGCATGTTTTATCATAATCTAATCACAAATCACAACCATTATAGAAACATATCAAGGTTAGGAAACACTTACCTCTAGTACTTTAGATCAAACCCTCCCTCTCTGGAAAAATCTCACTCATTAGTTCACGTCTTGGCTCTCTACTCCTTTCCCTTAGCTCTCTAGCGAGTGCTCTCTGAAATGCTCATAAAGACTCAAATGAAATTTATATGAAAAAATGAATAAAAATCATGCTTTATATAATCTCACCAAAACTATGCTCATACATGGTCATGTATCCCAAAACGTACAGTGCATATGACAAAAATTTAAAATTTTCCATGGTTTTCTATGTTATACATATGATAACCTCTAAAGGCCATGCATGTACAAGCCACATGTTCATTGTATTTTAGTTATATTTATTCATGTATTATTGTTTTGTATCATTGTATTTGTATACTTTAATGATATTAATAGTATGAGGTATTTCAGATATATTGTTTATTTAACATATATTATGTCCTTAGTATAGTAGAATTAAGACAATGGATTTTAATGATTGATCATATCTTTTGTATATCTGATAAGTGGCTATACCAAAATTGGTCAATAATCTTAACATCACTATGAATTAAGGATACGAGTGATGATACAAAGATTATCATAGTGTGCATGATTTTATCAAAAGATAATGGTGGTTTACACATGCTTAGATTATTGCTTATAGCCTAGTCCTATACATGGGTGCATGATTTAATAGTTATATTCACTGAATGAACTCAATGATAAAGATTCCATATAAATGGTACTTTCATCGGTTATGGATCAATCCTCATAATTTGATAGATACATACAGTCTTTTGACTTAAGGTTTATTAAATCGTCTTGTATTAAGAATGATACTATTTGATATCGTTAGACATACCATCATTATTAAGGTGTTATAAAGTTGAGTTATTGGTTATATCATGATCAATATGAAGACTATAATAGATGAACATATGATTCATCAATCTTGAGCATATGATCAATGTCACAGTTGAGTTTTCTAAAATCAATTAGCTTATGGCCATAGTTGGATTTGTTGGTACTATATTTGATATTGATTTGGACATATACAAATACAAAGGTTTCAAAGATCAAAACATATTTATATTTTGGCCTTATGAGACATGATGATAAAGAGATTATATTGTGTATTAATTATCAAGTTGATTAAGCCTAGAGTTGTTTACTGACACTTTACTATTTGAATGATACCTTACCAGAGATTACTCATGATCTATCTCTAAATTTTACTTGAACTTGAGTACTACAAAGATAGCAAGTGGTTTATGGGTCACACACTTATGAAATTGATAGATTAAGGCAAAGAATTGCTATCATAATAAGTATGTTATAGGATGATATTATATTAGACTTGTTAGATCTATACAAACTAGGTTGATTAGTTAAGATTAAGGATTTTCCATGATGTAAAGTCATGCATATCTATAGGTTATGAGTATACAAGTTGAGGGTTGACAGATTCCTAATATATTTAGATATAATTAGTGTAGCTAATTTGAAATTCAAATAATCTAATGAATCATAGATGTGTGTCTATCTTGTATGGGTGTACATAAAGTTATTTGATGGCCATTGAATCATGAGAATGTTACATAAATTATGCATAAAATTTATAAACCATAACAGTTACTAGACACGTATGTACGGGTCATAACTCTTTATTCATGGGCGTATATATGAGAGTCATAGGAGTACATGTTATATGGTCATGCCCGTAACTGGCTTTCTATAAAGTAAAAGTGAGTCATTTTTTCTAAAAATATCAAAATGATTATACACTCACACTCGTGACCCAAATCATCACAACCATGCACTACCTTTTACTAGCATAGATATTATGTATTCTAGCCTCTATCTTGTTTCATATTGACTTCCTCAAGTGTCATTGGCCTTATTGATGGATAGTTACTTAATGTGCCATTGATTATTTTCCATGAGAAGAATCAAAAAGCTTATATACAGATAGGTGTTTGATAAACACCCTATGTAATGTTTTACATGTAATGCTTTTTAAAAATTCAAAAAATGTTGATCCTGACTGGTTTTCTTATTGCTTTATGATGAGATTTTTAATTATTTTGCTACATGATCACCTTTTGATGACTTTAGGAAACCTTTTAGTGGTATCAGAACATATATTTTTTTTATTTTTAGAAGATATTACTTATTTAAAGATTATGGATACATGTTTGGTTGTTAAAATTTGACAACATGTTGATACCATATGTTAATTTGTTAAATGTGTATACTATGATTATTGTTAAGGATTTGTTTGTTGTAATTATTGTTTGATTACTTGCAAATTGTGTATTGGTGTATAAGGTGCAGGTGGTTAGGTGCTTGATTTAGTGTAGCTACACAAAATCATATTTAATATGCAATTTTGCATATTAAACATGTTGCTAGACATAGGCCTTTGGCTTTTCATGGCATTTTGGTCATTTCTAGCATCAAGTATGAAAAAATTGGTTGTTCGCTTAAAGAAAATAATGGGAGTGTTTAATGAAATCCTAATTAGACGATTAAAATGAATCAACTAATTCTACTTTTTTTGTACAAGTGTAGATCATCAAACCATAACAAATTCAAATTTATTACATTCAATTCTCAAAAAAGAAAATAAACTAAAGGGTTCCAATTTGTTTGACTAGTATAGGAAACTCAAAATTGTACTATATTAAAAAGAGGGGTTATATGTTTTTAATGGGGAAAAAGCCTTAGAGTCTAGTCTTGATACCACTAAGGTGAGGAGAGATGCTTATAAAAAATATCTAAAAGATTATATGAAAGTACAATGCCTTATGCTCGTTTCTATGTCACTTGAGCTATATTTTCAACATGAAAAATACGGATCCCAAAACTTTTATTTTCACTTGCATGAGATGTTCAAGACTCAAAAGAGATCTAAATGATATTAAGTATAACCTTGTGTTGTATTCTTTTCCTTCTTTCTGGTCATAGTTCATTATAAACTTTAACTTTGTTAAGAATGAGGTATCTTTTCCTATGCTATTGACATTGATTAGGACTACAAAGTAAGACATGGCAAAAGAAAAGAGGAAGAAAGTATTGATGGTTGGTACTTGAGATAAAGCCAAAGGGAAAGGCAAGGCCAAGTCCTAGGCCCAGGTCTAGACCTAAGCCCCACCTACTCTACAGCCCATTAGTGGTATGGAAAAAGGATAAATGGTTTACTTCTTTTATAATAGACTAGGCTACTAGAGAAAACACTACAAGACCTTCTTTGAACATAAGAAGAAGAGGTTAGCTACTTTTACTTAAAGTGTATATGTTATTAAGATTAACCATACTTCTGATTTATCTTTAGTTACAGATATAGGATGTGATACTCATATCACTTCTAATATATAATGACTAAGGCAGAGTAGACAATTCAGCCAAGAAGAGATGGACCTACATGTTAAAAATAAAATAAGAATCACAACTCTAGTCATAGGATCTTATTATCTATTTTTACCCATTAGGCTTTGTTTAAAACTCAAAAATTGTTATTATGTACCAAATAATTCTAGAAATTTGATTATTGTACCTATTTTAGATAAATAAGGATGCTATTTCTTAATTGTTAATGGTACTATAACCATTAGCTTGAATGGTATTCTTTATAAAACTACATGCATGCTAATGGATTATACGTTCTAAACTTAGATAACAATGAAATTCTCAATATTAATACAAGTAAACATATTTAGACAATTGAACTGAATCCCATATACCTATAACATTATAAAATAGAACACATAGACCTAAAGTGTATTTCAAAGCTTCACTCTATTAGGGTTTTGTAATTATTTGACTTTTACTCTCATAATGAATATGAATCATGCCTTATACGTATGATAGCCAAGTTATCTTTTATTGGTCACAGTGAGAAAGTAATTAAAATATTATGGATTATACACATTAATATGCATAGACCAATGACAATGCAAAATAAATATAAGGAACTTTACTTTGTGACTTTTACATGATTTCAAAAGGTATGGATATATGTTCCTTATGAGAGTCAAATCAAAATGCTTTAACAAGTTTAAAGAATTTAAGATCAAAGTAGAAAAGTAACTCAATAAAAGTATTAAGATTCTTTATAATGATCATGAAGAGGAGTACTTAAATATTGAATTGTACCAAAATGAACATGGTATAGTTTCACAACTCACATCTACACCATAACATAATGACATATCTAAATAAAAGAATTAAACTTTAATGGATATGGTGAGATCCCTGATAAGTTTTAATAAACTACCTGTGTTATTCTAGGGTCTTGAAAACAACAATATACATACTTAACCTTGTCCTATTTAAATCTGTAAGACAACTCCTTATATGTTGTGAATTAGGCAAAAGCCTAATTTGGATTATATAAAGGTTTTAAAGCTTATGCCAATAAATAGATTTTGAACAAATTAAGTTTCAAAGTTGATAAATGTATATTTGTAGGTTACCTAAAGAAAACTAAAGGTTATTATTGCTACTACCAGAACGAGTAAAAGGTATTTATTGTTTGATCTAGGATCTTTTTAGAAAAGGAAATTCCTTTCTAAAAGGATTAGTGGGAGGAATATAGATTTTGATAAGACTTTTGAAACATAAATGTCTACAAATATTAGACAAGATGGTGTGTCACGTGATGTGATTGATCATGGTACACTTTAATTACGTAGGTCAAATAATGTACATCGCGAGCTTGAGATATGAATATCTTCTGACTTAGCATGGTGATATATTGATCATCTTTGATGATGAGCCTAAAACCTATGCTAAGGTTATAGCAGACCCAAACTCTAAGAAATGACTTAAAGCCAAGTAGTTTAAGATTGACTTCATTTACCAAAATGAAGTATAAACTTTAATAGATACACCTGAAGATGTAAAACCCATAAAGTTCAAATGGGTTTTCAAAAAAGAACTGACATAGATGTAACATACATACCTATAAAACATAACTAGTTGCTAAAGATTTCAATAAAAAACATGGTATTAACTATGATAAAACCTTTTTACCAGTTGTGATGCTTAAGTCCATCCAAATTTATATATGTGATAGTTGCATACATTGATTATGAGATTTGATAGATAGGGATCAAAACTACCATTCTAAATGGTAACCTTATGGAGGATGCGTATATGACACAGTCTAATGGTTTCATTTTTGATGGATAGGAAAATAAAGTATGCGAGTTATAAAAGTCCATTTATGGATTAAAGCAAGCTTTGATAACTAAAATATTCATTTTGATGAAGTTGTTCAAGAGCTTGGATTCATCAAAAACAACTATGAGTCATTTATGTACAAGAAAGTTAGTGGAAGTGTAGTAGTATTTCTAGTATTATATGTTGGTAACATTTTAATTATTGAAAATAAAATACCGTACTTATAACCCATTTAGACTTGGTTATCCAATTGTTTCTTTATGAAGGACTTAGGAGAAGTAGTTTACATTCTTGGTATTAAGATCTATCATCATAGATCTCGTAGGCTATTTAAACTAAGTTAGAACACATATATAGATAAAGTTTTAAGGAAATTCAACATGGATAAGTCAGAGAAAAATTTATCACCCATGACTCATACTATATATCTTTTTAAAGATATGTGTCCTAAAACGCATAAAGAAAAAGAGAATATGAGTTACGTTTTGTTTGCTTTGGTAATTAGATCAATCATACATTATGTTATGTATGCAAATTAATTTCTAGTTCACTTTAAGCATTTATAATAGATGTCATTCTGATCCAGGTGAAAAACACTAGATTATTGTTAAGAACATCCTTAATTATCTAAAAAGGACTAAGGATACATTATTGGTTTATAGAAATAAAGATGAGCTCATTATATATGGTTATAGTGATACAAGTTTTTAGACAAATTATGATGATTTCAAATCCCAGTTGACCTTTGTGTTTTGTTTAAATAATGGTGCAATTAGCTAGAAAAATTCCAATTAGAATACTATGGTTGATTTTACTACAAAGTTAAGTATATTTTTCTTACTGAGATAGTAAAGGAAACAGTTTAGATTAAGAAGTTTATTAACAAACTTAGATTGATTCTTAATATTACTAATCCCATAGGCCTATGTTACAACAATAAAGAGCTATAACACAAGCTAAGGAACTATGATCTCATAAAAAATCTACATATATTTTCAAGCGATTCTATTTAGTATAAGATCATGTAGCATAGAGATATACAGATCGAGAAAGTAAACACATATGAGAATCTAGTTAATCTACCAACCAAGCCTCTACTATAATAGAAACATGATATAAATATAGTCGCCATGACACTAGACATATGTCTCATTAATTATTGTGCAAATGGGAGATTGTCAGGGTTAGTGCCCTGTAACCATATGTTCATTATATATTAGTTGTATTATTCATGTATTATTGTTTTGTATAGCTATACTTGTATACATTTGATGATATTAATAATACAAGGTATTTTAGATATACTATTAATTTTAAATATATTATGTCCTTAGTATGATAGATTTGAGATGATAGATTAAAACAACTAATCGAGCTTTCCATACATCTTATAAGTGGTTATATTAAAACTAATATATAATCCTAACATTGTCATGAATTAAGAACATAAGTAATAGTCCAAAGATTATCATAGTATGTGTGATTTTATCCAAAGATAGTGGTGATTTACATATGTTGAGGTTATTGCTTATAAGTTTGTCCTACACATAGGTACATGATTTGATGGTCATGCTCGCTAGATAACTCACTGATAAAGGTCTCATATAAGTGATGTTTTTTATGTCTATGGATCAATCCTCATAACTTAATAGGTATATGTGGTTTTTTGACTTCAGGTTTATCAAACCATCTTATAGTAGAAGTGGTACGGTTTGACATCATCAAATGTATCATCGTAACTAGAGTCTTATAAAGGTAAGCAATTAGCCTTACCATGATCAATATAGAGACTATGATAAATTAATATATGATTCATTAATCTCGAGCACAGGATTAGTGTCTCAGTTAAGCTATCCAGAACCAATTAGTATGGCCATAACTAGATTAGTTAGTATTATATCCAATATCAGTTTAGACACATACAAATATAAAGGTTTATAAGATAATAAAAATCTACATCTCAGTCTTATAAGACATGGTAATAAAGTGATAGTACTAATTGTCAAGTTTATTGAGTCTAGAGTTATTTGTTAACACTTTACTATTTGAGTGGGCATCATTCTTGTTAGAGACCACTTATGATTTATATCTAAATTCTACTCAAATCTAAATACTATCGAGATAATAAATGGGCTTGATGTATGACCATGTACCTCTATGAGTTATGAGCATACATCTTAAAGGTTGACAAAATCCTAACATGTTTGAATGGAATTAGTCTAACTAATTTAAAATTTAAATAATTTGATGACTCATGAGTGTATGTCTATCTTGTACAGGTATACATGAAGTTATTTGATGGTTATTGAATGTGAAAACATGACACGGATTATGCATAATGCTTATAAATTGTAACAATTACTAGACACATATATACAATTTCTTACTTTTTATTCACAAGCATACATCTGATGGTTTTAGACATATATGTATCATGTTCATGCCCGTGACTAGCTTTCTATAAAATCAAACATAAGGCATTTTTCTAAAAATATCAAAAAGATTATACACTTAAACTTATGATCTAAATAATCACAATCGTGCACCATTTTTTGCTAGCATAGATATCATGCATTTTATCCTCAAACTTGCTTTGTGTGGACTTCCTTGAATGTCATTGGCTTTACAAAGGATATCAACTCAATTTGTTAGTGATTATTTTTCGTGAAAAGACTTTAAATAGGTAGGTGTTTGATAAACACCCTATCTAATGTTTTACATGTTATGTTTTCTGAAAGATTTGAAAAATATTTATCTTAACTAGTTTTCCTGATGCTCTATGATGAGGTTTTTAATTATGCCACTATATAGTCAACCTTCTAGTGACTTTGGGAAACCTTTCAATGAGTTAGCTCATGACCAAAATGAACATAAGTTTTAATTTGCAGAGGTGCCTATACACATGACCATGTGTCTAAGTCACAAACTTGTATATATGATGATACAAGATTGATCAAACCATGTAGTTGTCCTATGTACTAAAAAGTCAAAGTCATTAAATGCACGACCATGTGCATGAAGAACACATAATTATGTGTCATAAAAAATAAAACAACGTGTTGGCTATGCCTCTTAAATGAGTCCAATCGTGCATAATCAATGTACTCAATTATTTGGATGCACACCCTGTGTACAGAAAGCACACACCTATGCAAAGAACAAAATCAAGACATGTGTGCTCTTGTGCTACAACTATGTTATAACCCATACTACCTTTAGTGATTCAAAGCTAATTTAAGAAATAAAAACACACTATCATGTGTAAGAACACACTATCATGTGTAGGTTGGTGCATTCAAGAATTCAACTATTGGGGGTCTACTTAAGAACATAGATGAAAAGGCATACAATTATGCATCTACAACACACAATTATTTGTCTATGAAAATTTTAATGAAGAGCTAAAATTCATCAACCAACGGTGAGTAAATCAACTCTAATGACTCTTCGCTTTCCGAAGCTATAAATTGAAGCGAAATTGAAGTGAGAAAGGTTAGAGAAAAAAATATGCAAATGTTCTAACATTCTCTTATTCTTATTTTCTCACTCTTCTCTCTCTAATTCTTGATGCATACTTTTGAGAGAAACCTTTTGTGTTCACTTGATTATCTGCCTATTTAAAGGCACTTTATCTTGTAATTATTGTATTACAAACCTTTAAGAGCAATCCTTTATAACTAGTGTAAAAAGGAGAAATCCTCAATCAACTATTGTAAAAGAGTAATCTCGAATAACTAGTATAGGTGAAATCCTTATTAAACTATTTGGGCATAATCCCAAAAGACTAGTGGAACTTTAAGCGGGTTGACTTGAAGAAGTAAATGTAGAAAGCTTATGGTTAAATTTCTAAACTATTATGAAAATTAGTTGAGTAATCTTTTTCTCTCTATAGTCTTTACTTGTTTTATGTTTGTGCATTGTGTTTGATTTTTGCATATTAATCACGTTGATTACATAATAATTGCTTGCATATTTATAATTAATCATATTTCCATTAAAGTTGTTTTGAGTGTCAAATTGATTTTAAGTGCCAAAGTTTTTATAAATCATATTCACTACCTAACGCCCCCCCCCCCCCCCCCCCCGGCTCTCAACTTTTTGGGATTATCTAACCATTAGGGTTTTACAACTAAAAAAGCAAATCTCTTGCTACAAGGTTATTGTTGTTATGGAAAAACAACATTTAAATGTCACATAATGGTCTCATCCATGACAAATGATATAAACCCTTAGCTGCATAAGTAAAAATGCGTGGCTTACTTCTAGTCATGCCACTTGTAGCTACAACAAGCAACAAAAAATTACAATTGTAGTTGCAATAATGCAAATTAGTATATTTAGCTACAATGAATGTCATAACTAGATATGCATAATGTTGTTATGGATATAATGACCATATTATGCTTATTTCTACTTAAGTGACTTAATTTGCATAAAAGTCATTAGACAAATAACAATTTTTTATAAAATATTTTTAATTCCTTTTAACTTAATTTATCATTTTAATTGAGCTAATCAAAGGATAAATTAATAACTCTAAGCCACAAAAAAAAAAAAAAAAAAAAAAATCCATTATATTTTGGCATGCTCAACAACATTGTGTCTCTTATTACATTAGTAATGATCAGTCTATCAATTATACCTTCTTCAATACCTTCCTAAAAATTGCCAACTTAAAGCTTCCACATAATTACATAAGAATAATTAACTAATTTAATGGTTATAAGGGAGTTTATTTAATTTTAGCTAACACTGTAAGGATTATACAAATATAGTTAGTAGAATATGGTTGGATGATTTTACCATTATATGTAAAAAAAAATTTGCAACAAACAAAACCATACTCAACCCATGTATCAAACAAAAGCAGAGAAATTTTGGCCAAAAAGCATGAATTTTTAAGCTAAGACTTATTATGAATAGATTTAAGGCTTAATATAAAGTATTAAATAGATGTATATCAGGGTTTGGTGTTGATTTTTTAATTTTTATTGTTTAAACCATGTTATATGTATATGTAGAGTATGAAATTTTGAATTTGAGCAAATAAATATTATGTTTTTAAGGAACAAATTGTGTTGTTAGTTTCAAGGCATTTCATCTCATATAAATAATTTATATTAATAAAAGAAGTGTTTTGTTTTTCATATATGCATTTTATTTTACTTTAATAATTTATTCTTTAAATATATTATATGCATGTGAATTGTTTGAATGACACAGACCTTTAGAAGATCAAATCATCAAAGTATTCCCTATATATGTGATGCCAACTAGGCAATAACATTGTATAATAGACATGTTGAATGTCTTTGATAACTATCATCGATGAGTTAATACTAGTGCAAGTGACTATAAAAGTCATATCATTAAGGCTTTGGTATGGATTAATGGTTGGCAAATTGTATTCAAGTATAACCAATTATGGTGAATCACATAGACATTTAAAATATAATTAATGATTTGTCATAAAATCGTACTAGTGCACTATTAATCCTTAGACTTGAAACGTCATGATTATATTTGATACAAATTTTATGTTTCATATAGTGTATAAGTACGAGTTTATTCATGTCACATACAATAAGTCAGATTGGTTATGTAGGACCCGCCGCCACGAGTACCCTTGCTGTTGAGAACTGAATGGATCTTTTATTAATAATCTGAAAATACGGGTACCCGCGACGGGAATCCTACGAAAATAAAGAAAACATCCTGAAACTATATCCTGAGACTATACAGTTCTGCACATGCGGGAGCGAAACTGAATATACATCTGAAATATATACATATCGTTCTGTACAATGGGCCCACTGGCCTATAACATACACATACATAATGTTCAGATACATTTGAATACATCATCATATACAAAATGACCACACAGGTCCAAAACTGATACAAAACTAAGATCGAGGTGTGTGTGCATGCCCTCTCCGTCAGCCTCGATCCAACCGCTCCTCAGCCACAGTATGAACACCTGAAAACTGAAAGAAGGAGGGGGATGAGTGATAAAGATCACCCAGTAAGCGCTCCTTACTTCCCTCAATACCCAAGCAAGCACAAACAATCAAATAGACAAACACATACCTGGGCCTCAGCCCTAATCATACAACTATGCGCTTGCTAGAATCTGGAAACTGTTATCTGGATCTCATTCATTCATTATTACCATATGTGTTCATGTCATGATGTGTATGTCATGTCATGATAACTGAAAATACTGGATGCATGCATCTAAATACCTCTCAGTACCCTCGAGTACCTGCTGTGCTGATCAGACTGGTGAACACAGGGATTCGGCATCCTGGCCATGTGGGCTGAACAGTCTAGCTACTGGCTAGAAAGCTGAATCTAAATAGTGTACTGCTTCGATCTGACTGGTGTCAGAGAGCTGAAACTGAAATGCTATTGAATCCTCTGACTGGTGTCAGGAACTGAATCTGTAACACTGCTAAGCGTTCTGACTGGTGTCAGAAGGCTGAATCCCACAGATGCCCCCTCGTGTTCCACCGATACTCTTACCCGTACATCGGGTTCTGAAAACTACTGAATTCGGATCCCTTGATCCTCTCTGAAACTACATGTCATGTCATGATATGCACATGCAGTTTATTATCTGAATACATGCTCATCAAATACTTATCTGAAGCCATTTAGCCTTTATTCTGAATTCGTACGCTTACTTTCCCATTTAATAACATTTTTCTAAAAATCTACTGATGCACGGGCGTGCATGAAACGTGCACGGGAGTGCACCCTGAAGCACGGGACCGTGCACTGGTCGTGCGCCTGGTCGTGCAAGCTACTGGAATTTACTATTCATCTTCACTGAAAATGCCTACGCACGGGCGTGCGTATGCGAACACACAGGCGTGCATGTGCATTTTCTGGCCGTGCACAGGTCGTGCACAGGTCGTGCACATGGGCGTGCGTCTGGAGAAACACAGGCTCACGGTCGTGCCTTGCAGGCGCACGGTCGTGCGTCTGGTTCTTCAACAAAGCACCGCTTAGAAAATGCACAAAACGGCCAACCAAAACACATCCAATTGCAATAACATTTCAAATACACATTCCCAGCACATCAACTACCACAATCCAAGATTCACATGCAACATGCATTCATTCATCACAATTTTACCATGGAAACTTCTCCTTTCTCTTTCTAAGGCCATACATACACACATGCATGCTTCAAGGGTGGAAATTTATCATCCAAATCAACATGCAAGGCCACATAAGCATTCCAAACAATCATCAACATGCAATCAATTCATCAATGGCATCACAATTCATCAAACAAGCCGGGAAGAATGCAAGAAGAAGTGAGGAACACTTACCTCTCTCCATGCTTTGAAAACAAGCTTCAAACACTAATCTCTTGGCTCTCTAACCGGATTGGGGGCAACCGACTGCTGAATCTCCTCTTCAGGAACGGGAGGAACTGAAAAGGGAAGAGAGAATATGGCTGAAATGCAAATGGGTGAGTAAAGAAATGACAATTCTCTCGGCTCTCACTTAAATACTATGCCACGCATGGGTGTGCACCAATGATGCACGGGCGTGCACAAGGGAAAATGAACTTAATTCATTTCCCGCTTACTCGCCTAATCGAATCCTTCCGAAAGGATTCCAACAAAAGCCACACGGCTTCGAAAACTTACCAACTCACCCCTGAACTTATCTAGACTCCCAATCTCTCTCTGAATTCGATTTCTAACCCCAAAACTCTAACAGAAAAGGCTTTCAGAATCTAGGATGCTATATTTCCTCCCCCTTTATAAAAATTTCGACCCCGGAATTTACTGAATAACTCTGGGAATCTATCCCTGATCTCAGACTCTACCTCCCAAGTGGCTTCCTCCACTCTCTGACTGCGTCATAAGACCTTCACTAGAGGAATCTGCTTGTTCTGGAGAACCTTGACCTTGTAGTCCAGAATCTGCACTGGCAGCTCTTGATAACTCAAATCATCAGTCAACTCAACCTCTAAAAACTGAGGCACGTGAGAAGGATCTCCCACATACTTCCTCAACTGAGACACATGGAAGACATTATGAATCTTGTCCATGCTAGCTAGTAAAGCCAATCTGTAGGTAACTGTCCCCACTCTCTCAAGTATCTCATAGGGACCGATGAATCTAGGGGCCAACTTCCCCTTTCTGTCAAATCTGAGAACGTGCCTGTACGGAGCAACCCTCAGAAAAACCCTGTCGCCTACTGAAAACTCAATCTCTCTGCGTCTCAAGTCTGCATAGCTCTTCTGTCGATCCTAGGCCTGTCTCATCCTTTGTCTGATAATCCTGATCTGCTCAATCATGCCCTGAACTATTTCTGGGCCCACAACTGTCTCCAGAGAATCTCTCTCTCCAATCTCATCCCAATGAAGAGGAGATCTACACTTTCGATCGTACAATGCCTCAAATGGAGCCATCTGAATAGTCGTCTGATAACTGTTATTATACGCAAACTCTATGAGGGGAATCAACTCTGTCCAATCAGTCTAGAAGTCCATACAACAAGCTCTGAGCATATCCTCTAGAATCTTGTTAACTCTCTCGGTCTGCCCATTTGTCTGAGGATGATAAGCTGAGCTGAACTGTAATCTGGTCCCCAAGGCTCTCTGCAATGACCTCCAGAAAGCTGACAAAAATCTGGAGTCTCTATCTGACACTATAGTCCTGGGAACACCATGAAGTCTGACCACCTCTCTGATATACAATCTCCCCAACTGATCAGTAGACATGCCCTGTTTGACTGGCAAAAAATAAGCTGACTTGCTCAACCTATCCACAATCACCCAAATGCCATCAAATCCTCTCTGAACTCTGGGAAGACCAGAAATAAAATCCATAGAAATATCTTCCCATTTCCACTCAAGAATACTCAAGGGATGAAGTAAACCTGATGGTCTTTGATGTTCTGCCTTAACCTGCTGACATACCAGACATCTGGAAACAAAGTCTGCTATGTCTTTCTTCATGCCTGACCACCAGAAACTCTTCTTGAGATCCTGATACATCTTTGTACTGCCTGGGTGCGCTGAATACACCGTACTGTACACCTCTGACAAAATCCTCTGCCTCAACTCTGAACTCTGTGGCACACATACTCTGTCTCTGAATCTCAAGATCCCATCTCTGAACTCAAAGTCTGGCACTGCTCTCTCTGACATCCTCTGAAGCATACTCTGAGTCCACTCATCTGCCACCTGACTGTCTCTGATCTCCTCAAACAGCGAAGATCTGATCCGAAGTCTGGAGAATCCTACAGTCACTATCTCAATCTGCTCTCGGGCTATCTCATATTGTAGCTCTGACTGGACTGAAAGACTGGATAAGGCTACTCGCCTACTCAAGGCATCTGCCACTACATTGGCTCTCCCTGGATGATATCTGATGTCAACATCATAGTCTTTCACCAGCTCTAGCCATCTCCTCTGTCTCATATTGAGCTCTCTCTGGGTGAAGAAATATTTTAGACTCTTATGATCTGAATAGATGCTGCACTTGACCCCATACAAGTAATGTCTTCAAATCTTTAAAGCAAACACAACTGCAGCTAACTCCAAATCATGAGTGGGATATCTCATCTCGTGATCTTTCAACTGTCTGAAGGCATAAGCAATAACTCTACCACTCTGTATCAACACTGCCCCGATCCCCTGATGGGACGTATCTGTGTAAATATCAAACTCAACTCCCTCCTAAGGTAGTGCCAAAACTGGAGCACTAGTCAATCTCTGCTTAAGCTCCTGGAATCGTGCCTCGCACTCATCTGACCAAACAAATGGAACCTCTTTCCTAGTCAAGGCAGTGAGAGGCCTTGCTAGGTTAGAGAATCCCTCAATGAATCTCCTGTAATAACCTGCCAACCCAAGGAAGCTACGTACCTCTTTTACCGTCTTCGGCCTCGGCCAACTCAAAACTGCCTCTACCTTACTGGGATCCACTGAAATACCATCTGCTGAAACCACGTGACCCAGAAAAGCAACTCTATCAAGCCAGAACTCACACTTGGAAAACTTGGCAAACAGCTGTCTGTCTCTCAATCTCTGAAGCACATATCTGAGATGCTCCTCATGCTCCGCCACACTTCTGGAATACACCAGAATGTCATCAATGAAGACTACCACGAACCGGTCTAAACAATCATGAAACACCCGGTTCATCAGATCCATAAAGATCGCTGGGCATTAGTCAACCCAAATGGCATGACCACGAACTCATAATGCCCATATCTGGTCCTGAAAGCTGTCTTGGGAATATCCCTGTCTGTCACTCTGACCTAATAGTACCCAGATCTCAAATCAATCTTCGAAAACACTGTTACACCTCTCAGCTGATCAAACAAATCATCAATCCTCGGTAGGGGATACTTGTTCTTCACTGTCACTCTGTTCAACTCCCGGTAGTCAATACACATCCTCATCGACCCATCTTTCTTCTTCACAAACAGAATCGGAGCTCCCCAAGGTGAATAATTGGGTCTGATAAACCTCTTATCAGTCAACTCCTGAAGCTGCTTCTTCAACTCCTGAAGCTCAACTGGAGTCATCCGGTACGGAGCCTTAGAAATTGGAGCCGTACCTGGAAGAAGCTCAACACTAAACTCCAACTCTCGGTCTGGAGGTAACCCTGGCAACTCATCTGGAAACACATCAGTAAACTCTCTGACAACTGGCACCTCTTCGATACTCAGACCCACTGAACTGCTGCAAACAACATTGGCCAAGTATCCGACACAACCCTGTCTCAACAATCTGCTCGCCTGAATACTGGAGACCATCAGACTGTCAACTCTGCCCTCACCAAACACAAACTGATCAGGGCCTATATGAAATCTCACCTTCTTCCTTCCACAATCTATCTCTGCACCATATCTACCCAGAAAATTCATCCCCAAAATCATATCAAAGTCTGCTAACTCCAGCAGAATCAAATCAATCACCATGGATCTACCCATAATCTCTACCTCCTGATCTAGGAGGACTCTGTCACTCAACACAAATCCCCCATCTGGCATCTCTACATGGATACTCCTACTGGCCACACTAGGGTCAACCCCTAATCTCTCAACCACACTCCATGACACAAAGCTGTGTGCGGCTCCACAATCAACAAGAACAAACAATGGAGTATCAAAATAAAGTAACTGACCGTTAACTGCATGGGGAATGGCTTCTGCCTGCTTCTGGCGGACTGCATAAACTCTGGCTCTGCCTCCGCCAACTCCTGAAGGTCTGGCACCTCCCTCAGGTGCTCTACCACCAGCTCTGGGATAGTCTGCTCTACCTCTTTCTGCCCTATCTCCGCCTCTGGGTGGACCACCTCGGCCTCTGAACTGACCAGCTCCATCTCGGCTCGACTCACCACCAGCTCCAAGTCTGGATGGACACGCTGCCATCATGTGTCCTGGCTGATGGCACCAATAACATACTATCTGACCTGTCATACACTGCCCTAGATAGCGTCTGCCACATCTGGTACACTGTGGTGGCTGGGGTGTAACTCTCTGCCTCTGACTCTGAAAACCGCGGGCAGATCTCTTGGCTAACATTGGCCTTTTGCCCCTATCTCTGTCATCTGACCTCTGAACTCTCTCAGATGTACCGCTCAAAGCACCCATCTTCTGTAAACCGGCCTCAGATCTCAGTGCTCTCCCCAATGCATCACTGAATCTCTGGGGAGGCTCTGGTCCTGTCATCACATCCTTATAAATTACAGGATGTAACCCATGGATAAACTTCTGAACTCGACCCAACTCTGTCCCGACCAAACTCGGGACGAATCTCACTAAAGCATTGAATCTGGTAGCATACTCCTTCACTGAGCTCGACCCCTGAGCCAAATCAATAAACACCTGGGCCTTGGCATACAACACCTCCATACTCCTGTACTCTGCATCAAAAAGTTGTCTGAATCTTGCCCATGTCATCTGCTCCTCGCTGATGGAAGTCTTGGCTAGACTCCACCAGACCTTGGCATCACCCTTAAGATGGAATACTGCATATCTAACTTTCTCTCTCTCTGACAACGTGTAGAGGCCCATAACACTCTCTACTGACTCTATCCAGTCCTCGGCCACTACTGGATCCCTGGACCCACTAAATTTGATTGGCTAATACGGCCCTGGTAGATGGTAGATCGGATGAAGTCTACTTGAAGAACCAGTACCCACTGTATCTGTACTCATACTCTGACTGAAATCTATATAACCAGATGGATACTGATGCCTCTCTCTAACTGACTGAGGCTGCGACTGATACTGATACTAATACTGTCGCTGATACTGTGGATGCGACTGATGCTGTGACTGGGAATGTCTTCTCCTCGGAATCTGATGACTCTCAAACTGAGGAGGAGTAACTCTATCTGGCTCCTGAACAACACCCACTCCAGCCTACTGGAGGCTCTCTCTAACAACATCCCCAATCATATCTCTCAACTGATCAGGTCTCATCGACACATGGGAGGTAGTCTGAGGTCACCGCCTATCACTAACACTCATGGGACGGGCGGGTGAACTACTATCTGTCTCGTCTAGATATCTAGGAACATATGCTTCACTATCTATAGCATCACCAGTAAACAAGGGGTTAGAATCACATAACACAATCAATCTGGAAAATAAATACCTGACTATGCTGTGAGGAGGGTCTGGACGACGGCTGCGAAGGAGAGAAAAGGCACCACACACTTACAACTTTGCTCTGATACCAACAAATGTAGGACCCGCCGCCATGAGTACCCCTGCTACTGAGAACTGAATGGATCTGTTATTAATAATCTGAAAATACGGGTACCCGCGACGGGAATCCTACGAAAATAAAGAAAACATCCTGAAACTATATCCTGAGACTATACAGTTCTGCACATGCGGAAGTGAAATTGAATATACATCTGAAATATATACATATCGTTCTGTACAATGGGTCCACTGGCCTATAACATACACATACATAATGTTCAGATACATCTGAATACATCATCATATACAAAATGACCACACAGGTCCAAAACTGATACAAAACTGAGATCGAGGTGTGTGCGCGTGCCCTCTCCGTCAGCCTCGATCCAACCGCTCCTCAGCCACAGCACGAACACCTGAAAACTGAAAGAATGAGGGGGATGAGTGATAAAGATCACCCAGTAAGCGCTCCTTACTTCCCTCAATACCCAAGCAAGTACAAACAATCAAATAGACAAACACATACCTGGGCCTCAGCCCTAATCATACAACTATGCGCTTGCTGAAATCTGAAAACTGTTATCTGGATCTCATTCATTCATTATTACCATATGTGTTCATGTCATGATGTGTATGTCATGTCATGATAACTGAAAATACTGGATGCATGCATCTAAATACCTCTCTGTACCCTCGGGTACCTGTTATGCTGATCAGACTGGTGAACACAGGGATTCGACATCCTAGCCATGTGGGCTGAACAGTCTAGCTACTAGCTAGAAAGCTGAATCTGAATACTGTACTGCTTCGATCTGACTAGTGTCAGAGAGCTGAAACTGAAATACTGCTGAATCCTCTGATTGGTGTCAGGAACTGAATCTGTAACACTGCTAAGCGTTCTGACTGGTGTCAGAAGGCTGAATCCCACAGATGCCCCCTCGTGTTCCACCGATACTCTTACCTGTACATCGGGTTCTAAAAACTACTGAATTCGGATCCCTTGATCCTCTCTGAAACTACATGTCATGTCATGATATGCACATGCAGTTTATTATCTGAATACATGCTCATCAAATACTTATCTGAAGCCATTTAGCCTTTATTCTGAATTCGTATGCTTACTTTCCCATTTAATAACATTTTTCTAAAAATCTGCTGATGCACGGGAGTGTACCATGAAGCACGGGACCGTGCGCCTGGTCGTGCAAGCTACTGGAATTTACTATTCATCTTCACTGAAAATGCTTACGCACGGGCGTGCGTATGCGAACACACGGGCGTGCATGTGCATTTTCTGGCCGTGCACAGGTCGTGCACACGGGCGTGCGTCTGGAGAAACACAGGCTCACGGTCGTGCCTTATAGGCGCACGGTCGTGCATCTGGTTCTTCAACAAAGCACCGCTTAGAAAATGCACAAAACGGCCAACCAAAACACATCCAATTGTAATAACACTTCAAATACACATTCCCAGCACATCAACTACCACAATCCAAGATTCACATGCAACATGCATTCATTCATCACAATTTTACCATGGAAACTTCTCCTTTCTCTTTCTAAGGCCATACATACACACATGCATGCTTCAAGGGTGGAAATTTATCATCCAAATCAACATGCAAGGCCACATAAGCATTCCAAACAATCATCAACATGCAATCAATTCATCAATGGCATCACAATTCATCAAACAAGCCGGGAAGAATGCAAGAAGAAGTGAGGAACACTTACCTCTCTCCATGCTTTGAAAACAAGCTTCAAACACTAATCTCTTGGCTCTCTAACCGGATTGGGGGCAACCGACTGCTGAATCTCCTCTCTAGGAACGGGAGGAACTGAAAAGGGAAGAGAGAATATGGCTGAAATGCAAACGGGTGAGTAAAGAAATGCCATTTTTCTCGGCTCTCACTTAAATACTATGTCACGCACGGGTGTGCACCAATGATGCACGGGCGTGCACAAGGGAAAATGAACTTAATTCATTTCTCGCTCACTCGCCTAATCGAATCCTTCCGAAAGGATTCCAACAAAAGCCACACGGCTTCGAAAACTTACCAACTCACCCCTGAACTTATCTAGACTCTCAATCTCTCTCTGAATTCGATTTCTAACCCCAAAACTCTAACCGAAAAGACTTTCAGAATCTAGGATGCTACAGGTCATTCATTGTTCATATGTAAAAAATAAGTTATAGTCAAGAAGGAATATGTTGACCCAAAAAAATTTTGTTTTTGAGTTCCTAGACGAATATCAATAAATATTAGAAATATAAATTTTTGGCTAAAGTATAAAGAAAGTTACAAAAAAGGTTGTTCATGGTGACACATTCCAAATATATTGATTGATGATTTTATAAATAATTAAGGTTAGGGTTTTGCATACTGTAAACTCATCCTTAATTAGGATTCAACAACATATGGATTTCACTACGTGACATGTACGATCAAGAAAAAAGTTCTATTAAGTTTGTCTTCATTATGGTTTAGAAATTATAACACATTATTAGATGTTTACCATAGTCGATGAGGTTCTAGACCTGTTTTTCAAAGAGTCAATTTTAAGGTCATGGGTAAGCCATTGTGAACTTAAAAGATCATACACAAAAACCCAAACAATTAGAGAGAGTATAGAGAAATAAATTGATTATCCAAAAATGGTTAGCAATTTCCAAGAGTAATAAAGTTATTTCATAAGAGATTGTTTCATGTATGTAAATATAATATTTTAAGGTGTTAAAATGTTAAATGAGATAACACATAAGGTAAGGATACGTATGAGATTTACATAAAGGGCTTTTAAATAATTATTATTTTGCATAAGGGGCATGTAAACAATTTAGAAATTGTTTCATGAACCCTTCGTATAAAAAAGCAAGCATTATCTCATCAAATATATAAGATTCATTTTAAGCATATTCTCTCACAAACAGAGAAACCTATGAAGTTTGGCTCTCTCTCTCTCTCTCATTTGCAAGGGTGTAGATTTCTTGTAAAGATCTTATGGTTTCAAGGCTCAACTTCATTCATACTAGAAGAATTAAACAAAAATTAACACATGAGTGGGTAATTTTACACCTTCTTCTTCCATTTTTGTGCTTGTTTTTATCATACAATTCTAATGTGTATGATATGAATATGCATGTGTATTTTTCATCATCCTTCTTATTCTAAACCTTCACATGCTAACTAATGTTTGGTAGTAGATGTTTAAGGGTGATTAGTAGGTCCAATGCCTAATGGGGTAAAATAATATTTTACATGATAGAGGTAAATTAATATCCTACAAAAAGGTTTGCTCCCTTGATGGCTTATGATTTAAGGTTTTAATTTAGAGTTTAAGATTCACGATTTATGATTTATGATCCTTCGCTTAGGGTAAGATAAGATCTAACCACCATTTTGGAAAACATCATTTTACCCTTCTTATAAAAACCACCAATTTACTCCTATTTTGGAAAATAAAAATTGTATTTTAGTCCAATAGGAGCATGACTCCTACTTACTGAATCGCACCTACCCTATTTCTTCCAAATTTTTTTATTTCAATAACTTTTCCACTTAAAATCCTTTAAATCTTTAATGCCAACAACATAAAAAAACAAATATACATTTTATATCTCGATTTATTTAAGTTTTCGACTTGATTACATGGTTTTTTATTAAAAATTGATTGATGAGAATTGTAATTAATATGCTAAAGAGTGTTAGAATATTCTTTAGAGAATATTTGAAATGTTTAGTTATGTTTGTATAACTAATTGAGTATTTGTCAAACATCAGATAAACTCATTTAAAATGGTTAATTTAGTTAATTATCCCATAAAAATTTATATATATAACACCTATGGATGACACAAATAACAAAATTTTGCTCTCAATTTTGAAGGGAATGAAACGTGTGGACATGCGTTTTCGAAATCGAGAAGATAAGTACATGGTGATTTATTGGTGAGAGCAGGGTAGTCGGTAAAAAAGAAAAAAAAAGTCCAAGGAAAGCAAAGCCAAGTGTTTATTGGAAATTGGGACGTCTCAAGTGCACTTGTATGCTTGTTCGTTTTGTCCTTGGGACCTTCTTCTACATTGCCTAGAAGCCCCAAGCATCTGGCTAATTAAGTTGTGGGCTATCGGTAAGGAAGGAGATGAATACATGTTCCACGTACAGAGAAAATATTGCAACATAGACATGCATGCATTATGGAAGCACGTTTGGACGTAGAAAGGTGGGTAGGTAAGAGTTGAAGGCGTGTAATTGGGTGTTTATTTAGTGTTTTTGACTGAGCAAATACAATACGCGGCTTCATGTTTCATTCAGCCCTACAGCTAAGCTTAATCTGGCTCCCCCTACTTAACTTAATGATCAAATACCGTATGATTCAAAGATCCACCGACAACCGACAGAAGCTCCAGCCCACCATCCGCCACATCCTCCACCAATTTCTCCTTTAAATACTTAGAGACAATTACATGCTTATCCCCCATGGTTTTAGACCATATATTAAACCCAGTTATTGACCCTTCATCAACAAACTAATGAAAAAAACGTTATATTAAAGTCATGCTTCTATCAAATCTCATATAAAACAACATCAACCCAATGTTTAAGTTGGTAGTATTGGAAACAAGTGATGGTGAATGATTGACCATGACGATTAATTGCTCTCCTCTCCAGTTTTCTCATAGATGATGTGATTGGACATGCTTTGTTTTGTACATGGCTGTACTTCTGCTTTTACTCAGTCTAACTAATAGCATGAATTAATAAAAAATTATATTAATAATTTATATTTTATTATTTATATTATCTTATTTAATTTATTAAATAATAGACATCATGGTAATCTTTAAATTTAAATTTTATCTTAATTTAATAAATTTAATTTAAAACATTTAAGTAAAATAATATCATAATATTTTTTGTATAACTATCAATTAAATATAATAATTATTTATATATATCAATTTATTCAACACATTATATTTTATATCATTAATAGGTAAGATAATGTATTTTGATGATAATCTTTCAAAGTAGTAACAAAAGGTTTTTCAAACCAAATACATCATTGATCCTACCAAATCAAATACAGTGATTTACATTTTTCCCACCATAGTTTGCTCTAATGATCTTTTTAAAAAAAAAAAACTTAATTTTATTACCCAAAAATTGAAAAAAAGGAAAAAAAAAAAAATTATCCCAACGCCCTTAACCTCCGTGTGGTCAATGCTGCCAAATCTACCACACCCTTTCCCCCTACTCCACTATAAAGTTCATGCTCCTTTCCATCTACCTTCCCCATGTGAAAGCATGGAGCTTTGTCGTTCGTCACCTCCGCTAAATACAACCCCACCGAGGCTATCAAGCTATTTGACCCAATGATTTTTCCGGTGCATAAATTTTTGAAGCCAAAAATTGTGTTTGACTCGAAACCTGACACGATGAATTACAATGTTGTCTTAAATGCTTTTACAAATTTAATTTATGCTAAAAAATTCTTGCGATTAGAGAAGTCAGGAGACACTTGCTGAGGTTATGCTTTTGAAATAATGTGGACTGTTTTTCTATAAATAATATTTTCATTTATGAAATAATCTCCCTTATTATACCTATTCACATGTGTTAACATCAATCCTTAAGGTTTCTAAGCTATTGTGAATACATTTATCCACGTGCATATAAAGTAGTAAATATATATAGGATATACAAAATTTTATTGTAACTCAAAATTATGTTCACAATCGTAAAACAAGAGTTGGGTGTTATATTTCAATAAAATTGTTGTGTTGTCTAACTCTATGAGGGTGATGATTCTCATATTACTAAAATGCAGATTTTAAGGGAGAGATACTTTTGTTTATACCTTAGCTACTTTAAAATACATACCTTAATCTTCAGTAAAAGGTATATATTTGATTATAAACTACAATCTTTGATTAGAATAGAAAGTGAGATCTCATTTGTACACAAGTTAAAATCCTACTAGTTGGGATTATAGTTCTATGGGTCCAAAACACTATTTTATAGATATGGAATTCATGTTTCTCGGAGGTTTAAGGGATAATGTCTTGTTAGTTTTTATAAGGGGATAAATGATGAGTTTTGACCAAATGCTTAATGATGAGATATTAAATATTGCCATTCATTAGACGTAAAAACTAATCGCAAGGAAAAAAAATGTAAACAAAAAGGTATATCGATAAATTAACATAATTTTAATCTTCGATATTCTATAAGGGTACGTATGTAGTTGTTGCTAAATGAATGCCTTTAAAGAGATAATTTAATCAAATTAAATTATTAAAGTATCTAACAATTAATTCAAGAGTACTAGTGCGAGTAGAATCGGACAACATTAATAAATTTGAAGTCTTACGTTTGTGAGATAAAGGGGTACAAATCTAAATATAATGAAGTCTGCTACTCAACATTTGCATAAGGGTTTTGAAAGTAATTGATAAAAGCTTTAACAGAAATATGTGTTGAGATAGGCCAAAGGACTTATTCCCGCTCATAGTTTGAGGCCCTCTAATTTTTAAAAGCCCTGGTCAAAAGTCAAATATTTTTTATAATTTTTCAAATGAAATTATTAAAATATTATTTAAAAAATAAAAATTTATAATAAAATTATAAAATAATTTTTAAATATAAAAAATTTAAAAATATATTTAAAAAATTTAAAATTTTAAAAAAATTAAAAATGTCATTGCCACCGATGTCAGTGGCAATGGCCACTGATAACAGAACCAAGTGGTCGTATTTGACCACCTAGTTCTAGGGAAGGCGCTCTAGTTTTGGAGGATGAGACTAGATCTGACCTCCTTAACCGGAAATGACCCTTGGGACCAATATCGACCCTTTTCGACTGCTTTCGGTGGTTAGATATGGTAGAAATGGCAAGATCTGGCTGCTTCCTCTAAAACAAAAAGCGACCAAATCTGGCTACTTCCACCCAATGGGGAGGCCAGATCTAGTCTCCCTTGAAATCAGATAACCGAAGACGGTCTTTGGAAAGTCTTACGTTTGTGAGATAAAGGGGTACAAATCTAAATATAATGAAGTCTGCTACTCAATATTTGCATAAGGGTTTTGAAAGTAATTAATAAAAGTTTTTACAGAAATATGTGTTGAGATAGGCCAAAGGACTTATTCCCGCTCATAGTTTGAGGCGAGGATAAAATCTTGCCCTCTAATTTTTAAAAGCCCTGATCAAAAGTCAAACATTTTTTATAATTTTTTAAATGAAATTACTAAAATATTATTTAAAAAATAAAAATTTATAATAAAATTATAAAATAATTTTTTAAAATAAAAATTTTTTAAAAAATTTAAAAATTTATTTAAAAATTTAAAAATTTAAAAAAATTAAAAATGCCACCGCCGCCGATGTCGGTGGCAGTGGCCACTGATAACGGAACCAAGTGGCCGTATTCGGCCACCTGGTTCTAGGGGAGGCGTTCTAGTTTTGGAGGAGGAGACTAGATCTGACCTCTTTAACCAGAAATGACCCTAGGACCAATATCGACCATTTTCGACTGTTTTCAGTGGTCAGATATGACGAAAATGGCTAGATCTGGCTGCCTCCTCTAAAACAAAAGGCGACCAGATCTGCCTACCTCCACCCAATGGGGAGGTCAGATATAGTCTTTCTTGAAACCAGGTAAACGGAGATGGTCTTTGGAACCAATATCGATCCTTTCTGACCGTTTCTAGTAGTCAAATTTGGTAGAAGTGGTCAGATTTGACCTCCCTTGGAACCAGGTGGTCGGAGACGGCCACCTAGTTTCGTTAGCAGTGGCCACCACCATCGGCATAGACGGTGGTGGCTACTTTAATTTTTTTTTAAATTTAAAATTTTTTAAATATGTTTTTAAATTTTTTAAAATTTTATATTTATATAAAATTTATTTTATTATTTTATAACATTTGAATATTAAAAAGACATAAATACCCCTAAATTATTACTGTTTGCTATTATATTTAATATTAAATTTAGTTAAAAGGTGAGATTCTGAACTTTTAAAAGTTAGAGGATGAAATTTTGTCCCCGCCTCAAACTATGGGTAGGAACATGTCTTTTGGCCGTTGAGATGTTAATCTAAATTCAATGGAACTATTTAGAGCAGTTCAAAAAATTAAATTAGATTAGTTATGTCTAATCGTTTGGTGCTAATTGTTATTTATAGTCATTAGTTGTTATCCGTAGATAATAACTGCCGCTCAAGGTTGATATACACTACACGCCAGTAGTTAGGCGTTACTTGAAGATCATGGTCACTATTCATAATTGTAAAGAATGATTGAAAACTTGAGTTTAATGTGTTAGTGGAGAAGAATTTGCAGGATTGTCATATCAAGTTCAATGTAATATTGGGCTAGGTCATAAAATGATTAGTGAAGGATGATTTACATTGTCATGAGTTTAGCCAAATTTAATTTATACGTAAGTGTGACTCTTCCACTTTTACATGCATAAGAAATAATTTTGATCAAAAAGTTGAATTTTTCTTCTTCTCTCCACCATTAACCGATACTTTTCACTTCCTTTGGTTGCTTTAGTGTTTTCAAATTGTTTTAAACATATTTCAATGATAGTTTCACATATTCAAGTTTCTGAAGTGTTCTGGAAGTGCAAATGCCCACTCATTTCCATATGTGAAAATTTGATTATATCTTAAGAAGATTCTCAGGTGTAAAAATAAGCTTAGGAGCAACATTTCTTCACATATACTTATTATTATCTAATTTTAATTGAATTAGAGGCAAATTAAGATGAATCCAAGGCATGCATGAGTTGTATGTGCCTGGACACCACAAGTTTTGGACCCATCAAGACTTTTGTAGGATTTTAGGAGACTTGAATTTTGATGACTCGAGTGAAGATTTGTGTGACAATAAAGGAAAAGATATGTTGAAATGTTGCTTCCAAATTCGATTAACATTCACCCTATTAATCCCAAAGTTATTTTACCTAATTTGTATTATCCTTATTTTTCATAAGTTCTAACACCATTGCATCATCCAAAACTAGTCATTTTTCTCTGTTGTGAACCCCATGCTCTCTTCTTTCCTACAATATCTTCTTTCTTATATATCCAAAATTTTCAATGAATGCGACATCCAAATTAGGTTGCCATCTTGTCATCATGTGATTGGTGAGAAAAAATGAGAGAGTAAATAAGAAGGTAAAAGAGAAAAAGAAGAGAGAAAAGGAAGAATAGTATGATAACGTCATATAAATAAAATAAAATAAAAATAATATAGTATTTTTTTCTTATTTGACTCTATAGTAGGGGCTTTTTATGTTAATAATTTCTTTTTTGTTAATAGAGAGGATTTGATCCGTGCTTTGTTTAGACTAATAAACCTTCTAGGACATTGTGATCTAACTCAAAACTATGATGCTGATTAAAATATGATATAATTTTATTGTGGTATATCGTTTATAACTTGAACCTTAATCTTTTAAAGAGTAAGTTATTGTATTCACCATTTAATGAACCTGAGGATTAAATAATGTTTAATTTTAAGTGAAAATTATGATTTATATATTCTTTTAAGTACAAAAAGGTTTAAAAGGTTTATTGGTTTTTTTTGTTTTGTATGATAAAAGGAGCTATAAACAATAAGATTTATTTTAATTGGCAAAATGATAATTTTATTGAGCAATGAAACATTTTATTTATACAGCAAAGTGGAAACTAAACTTGCAGAATAATCTTTTACAATTTGAAATTTGAATTTGCAGAAAAAACTTATATAAATCTAAATTGAATTTAAATAAAAGAAGATAATTAATCGAATCTTGACTTTTAAAAATAAAAAGATAATTTATTTTGAATGTAGTTTCATGAGTCATTTCAATCAACATTTCCCTTGGCTCTGAAGCTATTTTATCTCATTTGTTTCTTTTGACCTGAGGAATAAAACAAAGACAACCAAAAGATTTCAAATTATGCAGTTTTTGTTTGTAGTTATACCATACTTCAAATGGATTCTTCTTTGTAGAGTTTTTTTAAGCAATTTGTTTAGCAAAAATGTTTTTGTATTTGCAACTTTAGCTTGGAACCTCTTTGGCAACTTCCTGTCATGAAGCAAGCATTTTCTTATGTTCATAATTGTCCTATTTTTTTTCTTCACACCATCATTCTACTGAAGAGTGTAAGGTGCGACTAATTGATGTTTAATGTCTGCATCTTCCTCTATCAAATTCAAGACAAAACTTTTGTCTTTCATTTTAACTTTGAATACCTCTTTGTCTTTTGCATCGTTAATTATACAAATTTTATCTTCAAACGATATTTTATAGCCTTTTTCTAGCAGCTGACCAACACTCAAAAGGTTTTGATCAATTTCAGAAACATATAAAACATCAAAGATTAATTTCAAACCTGTATGACCTTCAATTGCTACTATTCTTTTGCCTTTTACTGTAATATATACTCAATTTCTAATTTTAACTTTAGAAATGATATTTTTGTCAGGTTTTTTGAATAGCTTTTCATCATGGGTCATGTGGTTTGTACAACCACTGTCTATCAATCAGCCTTGTTTTAAGATGTTGGTGTCATAATATGATACTTCAAATAACATCTCCTATTGAGGTTGTCCACAGTAGCTTTGGCTTCACCTTGTTGTTGTTGAGACTTGCATATCCTCTCAATGTGTTCTAACTGACCACACTTATGACATCTTACATCTGATCTCCACCAATATATTTTTTGTGAGTGATTGGTTTTTTTGCAATAAAGACAGGGTGAAAAAACTTTATCATTGTTGTTATTATTGATGTGTTGTTTTTTTTCTCACTTTTGGCTTGAAAAACTCCTTATATAGATCTTTCTTGCCTCATGAATCTTCTTTGTTATTGTGCATGCAATGCATTCAATATTTCTGCCAAGGTGATATTTGAAAGGTCTTTTGAGTTTTCTAGAGCTGAAATTGTAGCTTCAAATTTTTCAGGAAGTGTAACTAGAACTTTTTGAACTATTCTTAATTTAGAAAAATTAGTACCAATAAGTCTTACTTTGTTGACAATGCCAAGGAGTGTGTCGACATAGTCTTTGATTGTTTCAGATTCCTTCATCCTTTGCATCTCAAAATCTTGAATTAAATTTAGCACCTGCATCCCTTTAACCCTTTCAGTTCCTTCATACTCTTTCTTCCTTGGCTGTTTTCAGTGTCATTATTCAGGTAAAAATGGTTTGTGAGATAACTACAAAAAAGTTTGCTTTTGCTTTTGATTTTCTTTGCTTCCTCTCCTTTTGATTTTTGATTTGTGCAAAAGTTGGATTTTCTAGCAGTGGAAGGACTTCATATTCTTTTTCAACAGCTTCCCAGAGATCATTTGCATCAAGATAGACTTTCATTCTAATAGCCCACATTTGATAATTTGTTCCGTCAAACACTGAAGGTGCAATCGCAGTAAAAGAAACATTTGAATTCATTTTGAATTGTTTGTAGGCTTTTGTGTTGATATATACGAGTAATAGGGTTTGTGTTTTTGGCTCACTCCAATTCACAGATCCCTTAAGATATGACTCTGATACCAATTTATTGGTTTTTTTTGTTTTGTATGATAAAAAGAGCTATAAGCAATAAGATTTATTTTAATTGGCAAAAAAATAATTTTATTGAGCAATCAAACATCTTATTTATACAACAAAATAGAAACTGAACTTGCAAGATAATCTTCTACAATTTGAAATTTAAATTTACAGAAAAAACTTATATAAATTTAAATTGAATTTAAATAACTAATCTAATCTTGAATTTTAAAAATAAAAAAGATAATTTATTTTGAATGTAACTTTACGAATCATCTCAATCAATAAGGTTTAAAGATCCAACCTTGAGTGGGAACCAGCAACAAAAATACCGAGTGAGAATGATTATTTTGCACAAGTTACTTGTAATAAAATCTAAGATTAGATATGAGTTATGTAATAAACACAATGGATTTATTGGATAAGCCTCCATATAAACATGCCTTTTCTTTATTCTAATCCATGCCCCTTCGACCCAGCCTTAACTTCTGTTATATACCGAACCAAATTATGAGGTAAAGATGGATACTGTGCTGAAGTTTTCTGACATGGAAGTATGACAAATTCACCCTAGAATCATCTAACTGTCCAAACAGTAGATGAAAAAGTAGACAACTAGATATATGGAAGCCCAATTCCCGTGACTCTTCCGATAACTCTGCTGACTGGCTGGTACAATATTACTATCGCCATTTAGTCTTCAAAGTAATGTATAATATGATTGAATCTTAAAGTCATAATCAACATTGTGAAAGCTACTCTTCTTTCAACCATTCTTTAACATATTCAATTACCAAATACGTGTAATCTTACTAAAAACTACTACTGTTTTTTTATACCTTTCTTAAAAGAAAAAAAAGAAGTTTTTTTTTTTTTTTTTTTTTTACAGTCGACACACCTACCAAGATGGGATTTTCCTTATCTGATAACATATAAGCAAAAGCGTAAGCATTCTGTGGCTTTGGATTCTTTGGGCAAATTGTGCCTGCCAGCTTTCACTTGGTAGGATTCAACAAACATCAACATTTTAACGACGAAAAAGCTTGGACTCGCTATTTCCATTTGAAGCCCCTTCATAATGGTGGAGAAATGGAGAACGGTGTCGGTGTTTGCATGGTTGATTCTGTGCATTTTAGAATGGAAACCTCCTTGCATCAATGCTGCTACAGATCCCAACGATGGTTAGTTTTTCTTTCTCCATTCCTGCCTCTGTTTTCTCTAGATTTGTAACGAATCTGCATTTCCTTGTAGCTTTTTTCGTGCTACTGGTTAACATATACTTTCTCTTTTTTGGTGGGGGTTTGGGGGTTTGAATATTCTGGCTTACGGTTTATAGTGATGCATACATTTTTGATGCACTTGTACACTTCAATTTTTTTTTTTATATTTTTTTTTGTTTTGTTCAATCTGCTTGATTAGATGCAAGTTCTGATTTAAAGAAGTCAATCCCATCATTTCATTTTGGATTGTACATTCTGCAGTAAGTTTCGGCTTCTGACGCTGTTCATTTTCCGGTTAATTACCTTTCTACGCCTGGTCTTTAAATCCCCTTGAATCACATAAAACACTGTACTAGTTTGTGGAAGAGTTAAAAATTTAAGCTTTCCTTCTCTATATTGTGAGAGATGGGTGTTTGAGAGAGGAAGAATGATTTTATGGAGGTTCAATCGGTAAGTATTAAGGAGGCCAATCTCTTATATTTTGCTTGATAAACAGCTGCAAGGAGGGGCTGAGGTGGAACATTAATTCTACGAAGGACTATTAAAGTTCCTTTTACGTATTTTTTCTTTCCAAAGAAAAATGTATTGCCGGGATCCATTATCTGTCAGATAGGAAAGGTCCCTTCCCTTCTGAATGCTTATTGAATTTGCAAAGGTTTTCTGAGTAATGATGCTAAACATGAAATATGGCACCTAGGGGATTTTGATTTGAAAGCATGTTGTGAACGTTTTAGAGAGATTGAGCCTAAAACTATCACTCAAATCATAAGATAATGGACTACAGGGCTTCTGCTTCAAAGAGTTTATTATGAATTGCCTACCTTGTAGATGTACAAAAGAAACTCCTTAGATCCATGAAGCTATATCTCCTACATTTGTATTACATGATGATTGTTCAACTCTAGAAGAAACAAGGATAAGGAGAGAGATTTTGGATTCATGAAAATAGGGACCTCCTTTATGGCCTTGCTGCATATATAAGTTTTATACAACAAAGAGGTGAGTACAGTAATCCATGTGAAAGAAGAAAGTAGGCAGAAAATACTAAACTTTTCAATTTGATGACCATAAATTTATTGCCTCAAATATTTTCTTCTAGTTGTTAAAGTAAGTCTCTGTCACAATAGAATATTATCCTGAGCAAAACAACTTTAATGCTTAGATTTTATACTTTGACGTCTTTTTAGCCCAAGAAACCTATTGTACTAGAAGCTATTAGTACTGCTTTTTAATAAAACAGCCATATGGAGAACTTTTGTATTAGTCTGTTAATTTAATTTAACTTGTTGCTTCCAATGGTGAACTGCATATTTATCTTATTTATTGCATATTTGGAAAACAGCATCTGCTTTAAAGAGCATGTACAGCAGTTTAAATTCACCTGGTCAGCTAAACCAGTGGACTGGCGATGATCCATGTGGGCAGTCTTGGAAAGGAGTTACTTGTTCCGGCCAGCGAGTCACAGAAATGTGATTTTCTTCCGCTTTCATTTGTTAAAGTCTGTGAATTTCAAATATCATAATCAGTGCAGAATTTGTTTATATATTCTGTTGTTTTTTTCTTCAGCAAAATATCAGGACTTCGACTCACTGGACAATTGGGTTGGCAGCTCGTAAGTTTGACATCATTAACCAATCTGTAAGATTAATGTTCTTCTAGTCTCTCCTTTTCCTTGGTCAACATGCATGGTGAATTTCTTTAGAGACCTAGAACTTCAATATTTTAGTTGTCTGTGTTGATTCTTATATATAGATATAAATATATGCTTACTCTGATGCTTTGTTTTGATGTAATACTGCAGAGATGTGAGCAACAATAATCTTGGAGGTGAAATTACTTATAATCTTCCCCCAAACTTGAAGCGATTGTATGTTTCTTAGATGCATTTTTTCTTCCTTTTTTTATGGTCTTGTTTCTGATTTCTTTTATTATTATTTTCATTATTTATGTTAGACGTCCTTTTGTATGCAGAAATCTTGAAAACAATAATTTTACTGGAAGTCCCCCCTATTCCATTTCCCAAATGACCTCCCTTAAGTACCTGTGAGTGGCTTTGCAGTTTTTTATTATAATTGCTTTGTCACAATTTACATGGTAAAGCTTAAGCTCTTGTTTCAAGTTGTATATTCATTAATCTTTGAATTTTTGGGTTGCAGAAATCTAGCTCACAATAAGCTTCAGGGTCAACTAAATGACATGTTTGGACAACTTTCTTCTCTCTCTACATTGTGAGATTTTTTTTTTTTTTTCCTCTTCTTTACTTCTTTCAAAAACTGTAACCATACATTTGGGGTATCTGTCCTGTTTTATCATATTCCTGTAGAAATAAGTACTTGCAGCATAAGCGAAATTTTTTTTTCTTTTTCAAGTACTAACTACTTCCACAGTTGGCTGAACAATGAATTTTTTGAAATACTTCAAATTGGTATGCTGAATGACCTTGTGAACATATTTTTTCATATATTCTTCAGGGATCTCTCTTTCAATTCTCTGACTGGTAACCTGCCTGAGAGTTTTAGTTCCCTCTCAAGTCTGAGCTCACTGTAAGTGAAGAAGAGGTTATCTTTTCTGTTGTGAATGCATATTTATAGTTTTGATCTGTCCTAATTTATCTTATTTGTACTTGTGTAGGTATTTGCAGAATAATCAGTTTACTGGTCCTATTGATGTTCTTGCCAATCTACCCCTTGATATTCTGTGGGTATCCAGTATATCAATGAATACCAGAAAAATTATATTTATCCTTTTCTCCCAGCGGTCCTGACATATTGCCAATTGAATTATTTGTGTTTGTGTTTTTCAGGAACATCGCAAATAACCATTTCACAGGCTGGATTCCTGAACAGTTGAAGAACATTAATTTGCAGTAAGCATTTTCCAGCATTATCATATGTTATGATTGTTGTTTGTTGTTTAAGATTGATGTTATTTTCATCTTCTTGACAGGAAAGATGGTAACTCATTTAACTCTGGACCTGCCCCTCCACCTCCACCAGGTACGCCTCCAGCCAGCAAAAGTCGTCCAAAACACAAAGACAATGGTGATAACAGCCAATCAAGTAGTGGTGGTGGCGGCAGCAAATCGGGGATAGGGGGTGGTGGCATAGCAGGGATCTTGGTCTCCATAATTGTTGTTGGGGCAATAGTAGCATTCTTTTTAGTGAAGCGAAGATCCAGGAAGTCATCTTTGGATGTAGAAAAGCTTGATAGTCAGCCCTTTGCTCCCCTTGCATCTAACGAAGTACAAGGTAAACATATGTTATTCACATCCTCTTGCTTTACGTTTTGCTCTATTTTAAAAGATTTGCATCCTACCTTGAGTCAAGCTCTATCTGATGAATTGTTTTCTTCCATTTAATGAGTTGGCTTTAAATTATTCAGTTTTTGAGAAAACTCCAAGAGTTATATTTTTAATGATAACAAAAAAGGAATACGAAAAGAGTGACAGACAGTCACTACAGGATATTAAAACTTATAAAGTTGGCACCATTAAATCATTAATGGAATTGAAAATGTTTAATTCCCCAGAGTTTTGTAGAAGCTCTCTTTCAATAGTCAATTGTGGGGCTTCTAACCTTGGAGAGAAATATATGATATCCCTAAATTAGCAAGGGAGTGGGTAATTCTTATCAGAACATATGAGAATAGCAATATTACATGTTTCCATGAGGTTGAAAAAATTCATCCATCTGTTATAGATTGACCACAGGGAAGCTGGCAATCTTTTTCTTGAAGCATTGAACAGCCATTGAAGACCCATTCCATCCATTATTGATGCTTTGCTTCCTGGTTCAATGCTTGTCTGTTGACGTCTATAAATCCAAGTTATCCATGGTTTTGGGAGTTTTGAGATGTTTATATTTCAGGAAATATAATTTCTTTTTCTTTTTCTTTTTTCTTCTCTTGTATTACGAGAAGCATTTCATTTTGGATATTAATTTTTTAGTATAATTACTAATAAAATATTGTCAAGGCATTCATAATGAAATATGTCTCAACTTAACAGAGTTTGGGATGCCAATTATATCAGTGAACCTTCTAATGCATTCATATTGAGTCCATCTTAATATTTAGGCTATCATGTTTATATTTTGTTCTCTGATCTGGTCATGTTCTTGTCTATTGTAGCTAATTTTTTTGCCTCCAGGTTCTCATTTGGCTTTGTGTTTGCTTTTTTGTTCCGATGTAATGCAGAAATGAAGTCTATGCAAACTTCCTCCGCCATCAGCACAAAAACCTTTGAAACTTCTGCTTCAATAAATCTACGACCTCCTCCAGTTGATCGTCATAAATCATTTGATGAAAATGATTTTTCTAGGAAGCCCATTGTTGTCAAAAAAGCTGTTGCAACTCCCACAAATGTGACAGCATATTCAATAGCTGACTTGCAGATGGCCACTGGAAGCTTCAATGTTGAAAACCTTCTTGGTGAGGGTACTTTTGGACGTGTTTATCGAGCACAATTTGATGATGGGAAGGTATACTTTTCTTACTTAACAGTTTGGTGAGGGAATTTTATCAGTTTCCCATGTCATCCCATGTTTTTCTGAAGATGAAATACTAAATTCTTTGCTGAATGTGTGCTATAAAATGTTGCATGAATCAATAAGTTGACTTTCTATTTTTATTTGTTTTGTCTCATTTGATGGCTCAAGTGTATTGAAAGCATTTTAACTAGTTACATCCTTTTAACATTGTTTAGGTTCTTGCTGTCAAGAAAATAGACTCATCTGCTCTTCCCGATGAAAGGTCTGAAGATTTTCCAGAGATAGTCTCAAACATCTCTGAGTTGCATCATCCAAATATAATGGAGCTGGTGGGTTACTGTTCAGAGTATGGACAGCACCTGCTAATCTATGATTTCCATAAAAATGGGTCCCTGCATGACTTCCTGCATCTATCAGATGAAGACAGTAAACCTCTGATATGGAACACCCGTGTTAAGATTGCTCTTGGGACTGCACGTGCATTGGAGTAAGTTGATATACAATAATTGTTTTTCCTTTTGAAATAAAAGCTGAAACTGGAATAGAGTTGTTAACTATTTCTTTTTCTCTGACCATAGGATTCCAATTTAGTCCCTTCTATTTTAATAATTTCCCTGATAAATGTTTTATCAATTACTTCTTTGTAGACCTAATAACTGCTGATGGTAGATCAGTGTATGGCAAGAAACTGTCAGGTTTACAGCTTCCAGAGTGTTTTCCATATCTTTTATTAGAATTAGTTGCTGCAAGTTAGAAATTGCACTGTGTGATTTAGATTGATAGTGCATCCTCCAGATAAATCAGATCTTCACAAATATTGTTTTTGTCTCAGCTATTTGTGATTGAACCACCTTGAACTCATGGAGGGATTTTTCAGGTACTTGCATGAAGTTTGCTCCCCATCAATTGTCCACAAAAATATTAAGTCAGCTAATATATTACTGGACACTGAGCTTAATCCACACCTTTCAGACTCTGGCATGGGCAGCTATATGCCAAATGCTGATCAGGTGAATTTTGAACTTGATCGCTCCTTCCCCTTCCACATATGCTTATACATTAGTTGATATATTGGGTTATGCCACTTTTTCACTACTTGATAGAAAATAGCAATCTCACAGGGTATGTAATTGTTCTGGTTTTTCCTTGGTGTTCCTAGTACTGTACATGAACATAGTAGAAGTCTAACAAGTAGCATAAATGCCAACCCACTGGCAATAGGATAATATAAGATAGTCCATTATAGAATCCAATGAAGGGCATTTTCTAGACAGTTGTTTATTATAAGATTCTCTTCAAAATAGGATTCAGATGATGCTTAGCAGGTTGTTGCATGACATGAAGGGAACAGGTTGTTGTCAGTTGTGGAAAAGTTTCCCATGACCTTGGTCAGGGTGTGCGAGGAATCCTTTTGTATTGCTACTTTAATTTGAACAGTTGAGATGACTCTGTGCTGATGCTAAATTTTTGGTTCATTTGTTCGTGTGCAGTTGTTGAACAATGCAGGTACCGGATACAGTGCGCCTGAGGTTGCCATGTCTGGGCAATATACCATAAAAAGTGATGTCTATAGTTTTGGGCTTGTCATGTTGGAGCTTCTTACCGGACGTAAACCATTTGACAGGTAAAGTGATTACATGCAAAAGATGTGGCAGTCTCATTGTTTAGTGCAATTTTTCCGTCCTTTAAGCTAATAGGTATCATGTGTACAAAATTTGGCAGTTCAAAGCCAAGGTCTGAGCAATCTTTGGTTCGATGGGCAACACCTCAGCTGCATGATATTGATGCACTGGCTAAAATGGTCGATCCAGCTCTCGATGGGCTCTATCCAGTTAAATCTCTCTCCCGATTTGCAGATGTCATTGCTCTCTGTGTCCAGGTAATGTGAAAGTATTTGGGTTAGTTCATGCATTGGCTACTAATACAAACAAGGTTCTAATCCTTTCATACACTAACACGCAACAGCCGGAGCCAGAATTTAGGCCCCCAATGTCAGAAGTGGTACAAGCATTGGTTCGGTTAGTTCAGCGAGCTAACATGAGCAGAAGAAGAATTGGAAATGAGCAAGGAGCATCCCAACGAGGTGACAACCAAGATACGCAGGATTACATGTCTTAGATATATTTGCTTTATTATTATGATGCTATGCTATGGTTTTTAGTTAGTTCTGCTGATGTGCCATATGACACCCAGTTGTTTCCATTTGTTAATAATAACATAATACATAATTGAACAGCTTCTGATTCTGCTCAAAAACTCAATAATTGCATCTTCATTCATTCTTCTCCCTATTATTATTAGTTTTCTCAATAAAACCATGGTTAAATTTTTCTGAAAAATATAATGTGAAAAATATATTTAGACCAAAATCATGTAGAAAATAAAGATATCCATACAAGATAATAATATTGAATGATTTTATTCTCTCTTAGGAGGAATTATGTTCTGAAAAATGCACATATTTTGTCTAGACAGTTGTTTTTAGTTTTCTCAACTGGAAAAAACAGCTTTATTCTTGTTCATAATCATGCTATAGGCTACCTTCCATTCCACCCTCAAATTTTATCACCTTCGCCCCAAATAGCATAAGCTTCCTCCCCATGAACAGCTTCATCACCAATTCTCATATCTTCTTCAGACATTCTCAGAGGTACAAATAATTTAATTAAAAGACAGATTAAGCTCGTACTAATTATGTTGAGAGTGGCGATAAACACAACCCCAAGAAGTTGAATTCCTATTTGCCGAAATCCAGTACTGATTTGTCCCATATCAAAGCCATAGAACAGACCAACATAATCACCATATGTAGTATAGAACAAATAGTTGAGTCTTGGTTCTGCGAAGAGACCAGAAAGGATTCCCCCAAGAGCACCAGCGATGGCATGAGTGTGTAGAACTGCCATTGTGTCATCAACTCTTTGAAGAAGCTCGGATCTCTTATGGACTACCATCATGGTGAACCATGGAATTGAGCCTGAGCACATCCCCATTACAATTGCTGCCCATCCTTGAACAACGCCTATCAAAGCATGAGCAAAACCCTATTATGAAATTTCTTTCCATATAAAAACACATACAAATTTAGTGCATAGCAAGGCCTCGGGAATTACTAGAATTGTTGACTTACCAGCTGCTGGGGTGATGCAGACTAAACCAGTGATCATGCCTTGAACTGCGCCAATGACAGAAGATTTGCCGAAAACTACAAGATCTAGCATGACCCAAACAACCAAGCTGGTTGCAGTACATACATGTGTGTTTAAAACAGCCAAAGAAGCGTCACTGTTTACAACATAAGGGTCTCCTCCGTTGAACCCTGTCCAACCCATCCAGAGAAGCCCTGCTCCCATTAACATGAGAAGGATATTATTTGGAGGAAATCTTTCCCTGTCCTTGGTTAGACGGGGACCAACCTACGATGAAAATTATTGTGCAATATGATCAAGTGGATTTTGTAGTGCATACTAGTAATTAATTCTTCTAATATACTACCACAGATAAAATATAAATCCATGGGGGCCTAAGTCCCTTTTTTTGTCTTAAAACTTAACTTCTACCAGACAAAAGATTTAATAGTTCTAGTCTTCTAGTATTGAACCAAGTAAAATGAATTTAATAAAAATATTTCTTACCCAAAATGCAGCTGTGTAACCAGCAACTCCTGCAGACAGATGAATCACATATCCACCAGAGTAATCTATTAGGCCTTTCTTGAAGAGGAAACCATTAGGACTCCAAATACTGAATGCACCAAATGTGTAGGAAAAGGTTAGCCACAGTGGCACAAACATCATCCATGCATAGAAGTTCATGCGTCCAAGCACAGCTCCAGCAATCAAAATCAAAGTAATTGCTGCGAACACAAATTGGAAATACACCATAGTAGCATTGGGCAACTTCCCAGAAAACGTCTGTTTAAGGAGAAAATCTTGCTCTAACGAAACATTTGGAACTCCCCAAAATGGAACAAACCTTGTCCCGAAAGACATCCTATAGCCCCAACAAACCCAACAAAGAAGAACACAAGCAAAGGCATAAAGTGCCATGAATGCAGAATTGACAGCCCATTTTTTCTTCACCCCTCCTCCATAAAGGAGGATAAGCCCTGGGACACTTTGCATACCAACAAGTGTAGCAGCTGTGAGTTGCCATGCATTGTCACCTTTGTTCATCCATTCAGGGCTTGCCTCATCTGGCTTTAAATTTATAGGGTAAGGAAAGGGTGCAGCAACCATGTTTAACTCTTCCAATTCTATGTCAAACAACCTAAAAATAATTCATGAAAGTTGATTTAAGTTCTACATCAATGAGCTCTTATAACTAGGACTTTCTCTTGATTCTACCGATAAGCTCTCATAGATGGTATCTTTCTTGTCCTTGTTTCATTTTTTTTTTTACTTTCCCATGACGTTATTTGGATTGAAAACTTGCTAATCCTCACCACTACTGCTATTTTATTAATATTGGCGGTTACTCCAAACAAATTTGACGGTGTTTACAAAGATGTATAAGCAATGTGTTGCTGCATATACAGCCATAATTAGCATGGCACATCCAGGCCACAGTCGGTGCTATAACAACTTGGAATTTTATATGTAACTCTTGGCATGCATATTAGAACTTAGGATCGCTATAAGAATGAGTAACTCTCTGGATCAATTAAGTAGTATCTTTTCTCTTTGCCTTGTCTCTACAAATAAATAAAACATAACCATTTTTATACAAAAAGAGGCTTTTGTTATGCATGAGCGGATGTGCTGACGCCTATGATATTCTTTCAAATATACACAGATGCGCGCGCGCGCGCACACACACAATAGAAGAAAAACACAATAGACATGTAATTTTAGCTTACATCTAACAATAGAGGGGACTCTGAAAATATGCCCAGAAAATTTTCAGAAAATTTTTTATAGGATTGTAATAATTAACAGACAGATAATTGCATTCAGATTTAAAGATAATGTACATGATCTGAGCTTGGATCGCTTATCCCCACGTCTTTTGCCTCTTGTCATTGTTTTCCACGTCCATTTGCGTTCCATTTAGAAGATCTCTTTCATTTAATGTCTGTCATTACTTGAAGAACTAATGTCAGACAAGGAGGAAAAATATGAATCAGAATGAGATGATTCCATCTCAGAACCTGAGGAATTCTCTGAATCAGAGTAATAGTGTCTTTTCTGCTTATATTAATAATACATTATATTAATAAATCAGAGGAATACATTATATTAATAATTCACACTCAAAAAGAAAAAAAAACAAAGGACTTTCCAACAAAGAGGTAAGAATAATTTCTCACCATCACCAAATTCAACACAATTGATTATCTTCAATGTTACAGTTGGCCTCCCTTCTTCATGGCCAGCATTTTCAGTTTTTTTTTTTTTTTTTTCCGAAAACCTCTTCCCCCTGCACAAGCTCCCCACAGACTACATATTTCCTGTTAATAATCGACGAAGACCCCACACTAACTATATGGAAATTCAGTGAAATATACCGCATAAGCAAAAGAAAATGTCAGCGATAAACTAATAGATAGAAATATTTATTTATACCTGGAAACTGTTAAAATAGAATTCTACTTGATTAAACTAACATACCTATCAAGATTATGATGAACCTCAAAGGTGATCATAAATGAGATCCCAGTGCGTGGCGGTCAGCAACGGACATGGATAAGAAGCCAAGTCCATCATGTTTTAATCTGGGTCACCTGGAGTTGAGTTCACAGTTACAACTTGTTACTTAGTTTTAAAATCATTCAAGAGACTTGCCTAAATCATAATCGCATAACTAAAGTAGCATCTCAGTAATACCTGGAAAGGGATATTGCAAATAAACTAGATTTTAGATTCAACTGAAATGTAAGTGGCCTAAAATTAATCGCCCAAATTTATAAACATTGATATTGACTCTAAACCGAGGGATCGAATTTAATCCGATAGCTGAAAATGAGGAAGCCGCAATAAGTTTCATTGGAATCTCAATGGAAAGCATACAAGTGCAAGACACAATAGTCTTATTTTCGAGTTACAACTATTGGGCTCCCTTCCTTTCACACAAACATCTTCTTGATGATCTTACGGAGTGCGATCAATAATCTAGAGATTTTATTCTCATAAATATAATGTTTCATAGGAATTTGGACATTGATACCAACAAGATGCAAGTGCTGATATATTGGGGCTGTTACTTCCATTGCATGTTGAAATATGAGCCACTTGAGAATACTGTGAGGAAACCAGAAAGATAATGAAAGGGATAAAAGCTACGCAAGCAACTCCCATGGAATAAAATTGAGGTAAAAGTAACTAAATACAGTTCAAATAAATTGTAAATCCTGACAAGGGAAAATTACAAAAGGGTACTTATGCATAGAGGATGTAGCCCAAGCACAAGCTTAAACAAAAGGTTGAAACCGATTAAACAGGAAGCAGATGGTCTAGTATGCGAGCCCAGAATCAATTGTAGACCATGTATTTGGGGGTTGCACTGAACTTTTGGTATCCCTTAATAACTTTATTCACTGCATCGAGGAAGTCTTTCTCTGTCACTGTTTTCCTTCTTGCCCGAATAGCGTACATTCCAGCTTCTGTGCATACACTCCTTATATCAGCTCCTGAGGAAGAAAACCAATTGCTCAAATGAGATGATCAAACATTCATCATCAATATAACCCCGCCCAACTTAAATCAGTTAACAAGATGACTGTCCAATTTGAGAAGTGAGAAATCCAGCGGACATATACTTACCAGTCGAATTTGGGCAAAGCCGAGCCAAAAGTTCAAAACGGATATCTCTTTCACAGTTCATTGTTCTTGTATGAATCTTAAATATCTGTGTTCGGCTCTCCAAATCAGGAAGGCCGAACTCAACCTTACGATCTAATCGTCCAGGTCGTAACAATGCAGGATCAAGCGTGTCAGGCCTGAAAAATAGAACACCAAGCCCAATTTAAGCAAAACATAATGGATGCAACAGAAGTTGGTGCTAGTTGAATAAGGACTTTTATGATGTTCAATTTAACATTCATCACTAATTATGAAGACTTGAAGGAGAAGCACACCGCATCAACCACTCTCACAGCACAACCCATTAACGAACACATGAATATATGCACAATAAAGGCAAAAGAAAGCATATGATTCCATGTATAAAAGATAAGTGTATACATTCATAAGGGGGAGCATGCAGCTGATAAGGTTATATATGTAAGGCAGCACACTATACCTGTTTGTTGCCATAAGGACTTTGATATTTCCACGAGCATCAAAACCATCAAGTTGATTCACAATTTCAAGCATTGTACGCTGGACCTCATTATCTCCGCCCACACCATCATCAAAACGGGCACCTCCTATTGCATCAACTTCATCAAAAAACACAATACAAGCCTTCTTTGAACGTGCCATCTACAGGGGAACAAAATCAAAGCCAGTTAATAAGGTGACAAGCAAAAGGAATCATGGATAAATCCGAGATCTTCAAACACTATTAAATGTAGTGGATCAGCTTCTAACCTGAAACAACTCACGAACCATACGAGCTCCCTCACCAACGTATTTTTGAACAAGCTCACTTCCAATAACACGGATGAAACAAGCATCAGTTCTATTAGCCACAGCTCTGGCTAGAAGTGTTTTACCAGTTCCAGGAGGGCCATAGCAGAGGACACCCTTTGGGGGGTCAATACCAAGCTTTACAAATTTCTCAGGATGAAGCATGGGTAGCTCAACAACCTAGAAAAAACCAAACTGAGAGATATAAATATCATATTCAACAGATATATCTACCTTGTTTCTAGAAGCAACTCCAGATTCATTATTTATTTTAATGTCGGCTAATTAATTTATATTCATTTATGTTCTAACCAAACAAAAAGGGGAAAAGCTGATATAACAAGGTTAAAAAAACACATCACTTACTTCTCGCATTTTTTCAATTTGCTCCTTGCATCCCCCAACGTCATTATATGTCACATCTGGCTTCTCCTCTACTGTCATCATGGTCACACTTGGATCTATTTTTGGAGGCAAGGGAATTTGAATTTGATATTTATTTCGATCAACCCTACATTGACAGAATATTGGTTAAACTAACAAGAAATATATAACCAACAAGTACAAGAGTAGACAGGCCTTGGAAGGTGCATCAACATAAGGTGGAGTAAGAAAGGAAATCTAGAGTCATTTATTAGTAAGTTGGAAGCTTTACCCCACCCGCATGCCTTCTTCAATATCAGTAGGGGAAACTTTGTCACCAAGCCCAACAACAAACTGCATTTAAATTTATAAAAATTATTAAGCCAACAAGCACGTATATGACTAATAAAAATCATAAAAATTCAGACTCAAACTCATCTTAAGCTGAATCACCATCAAAACATACTTATGATTTATCTAAAACTTCATCAAAAATAAAAGAAAAAAAAGTTACTGAATTCAGAAATTTGCATTCTTCAACCAAAAAGGTGAAAACAAAAGTAAACATAGAACAAAAGCTGCACACTTTAAACAAATACATAGGTTATTGAGTATAGCAAGTGAGAAACAAGAATCTGTAAAAAGTAAAATATACCTTAGCGATTTGCTTAACATTAATGACATATTTGGCATCCTCAGAGTTAGGATTGATTATCTTGGTGCACCTTGCCACCTAGTCAAGAAGATTGCAAACAGATGAAGCTAATGAAATCAGTGAAAGACGATATAGAAATTAATTACCTGAAGAGGCTGCTCCTCCTGCATCATCTGCTTATCGGAAACAAGATCCCACTGGCTGGGCGCAGCTAAGCCAGTGTCAGACTCTTTAATACCACATAGGTCATTCACCTTCTTAGCCATATCCTTAATTTCTTTCTCAACTTTCTTAATGCCTGTCGAGTAGGGTCCTAAACCCTACATAAAACCGCCAAAATGCGAAAAGCGTAAAAATTCCCAAATTTCTAAGTTATGCTATGCTATTACTATTCGAAATATCAACATTAAGATCGATACGAACTAATGCGTAACAAAATAAAGCGAGATAACCAGACGCAGCAAATGAGTTATAAAAATAAAAATAAAAATTGGGTTATAGATAGAAAGAAAGCATACGTAGGTTTTGAGAAGAGCGATATCGTCCTCATCGAGGGGTCTAGGGTTCTTCTCGTCCTTGATCTCATCTTCGGGTTCCGGTGCCATGATTTTTCAGATCGATTGCGAGTTCCTGCTTTAATTTTCCATTTAAATAAGAAAGAGATTCGATAGACTGCTTTGGAGTTTGGGCTTGGGCTTTGACTTAGGCTTCTGCGTGACAATTACTAGATATCCCAATTGTGGAAAGGCCCAACGACTTATTCTCACCTAAACTAGGCTCTGTCCTCAACTTTAACAATATCAAACTCTCGTCCAAATGTTATATTTTGACTAAACAATTATAATACTCTTATAAATTATAATTATCTAAATATTTTTCTTAATAGAGTTTTAAAAATTCAAAATTTTATTAATTTATTAATCTATAAAATTGTCCTTCTATTAATATTAACGTTAAATAAACATTGTACAATTTTGTGCGTGTTATATATATTTATTTGTTTATGTAAACAACTTGAATTAGGTAGTTGAAAGTGGATGAAGTACAACTAATAAACTACAAATATACAAACTGCAAATATAAATTTCCACTACAAATATAAAAATTAGATTCATGTGGATAAAAACTAAATTTTGTATTGCTATTCAATCAATTTGAATTATTGCAAACATATAAGTAGCAAAAATAAAAATTGAATCCAACAAAAATGAAAAATCCAAAAGTCTCAACCTTACAAAATTAAGAGAGAGTACGAAAGAAGAAGAGTAGAGAACCCAACAATTTACTACATAAACCCTGTGCAAAAAGATGAAAAATCTAGAATATTAGCCATTACATAACCCAACCATTAATACATGAACCCTATATAAAAGATCTCAATCATTATTGAATTGTTGGATTCTTGGTGTTTTGATGATTTCTGAAATATGTTAAAATACATAAAATGACAAATTTACCCTTGACATAAATTTATTTCATAACCAAAATTGTCTAAGCATTTTTTTTTTTAAAGATTTTTCAAACACACGCCCGTGTGTCTTACACACACAACCATACTTAGTTAAGATTACAATGGTGTGTGCTAGGTTACTGTAATATCCCAAGGTTAAAATAGTCTTTTAGGTGCTTAGTTAAAATTACAATCATGTGTGCTAAGTCACTGCAATATCCCGAGATTAAAATAGTTGTTTAGGCTTTTGATCGGGGTTAGAAGAGAGATTTTATAGCTAGAGATTAGCCTCACCGAGTTCTGGAGGTAGAATAGTCTTTTTAGAGAGACTTTATATAGGTTGTGTTAGACACATGCTCGTGTGTCTTGGACACATACTTGTGTGCCTGGTGTGAAGAGCACGACCGTGCGACTTAGAGGTACAAGCCCATGTGTCTTCCTTGGGTCGCACAACTATATAAATGAAGGTTTTGCATTTCAACCAACTTACTCATTTCTCTTCTTCTTCCTTTCCAATGAGCTCTCACTATTTTCAAAGGTAGAAGCCAGTTTTAGTAGCTAGTCCAGTTAAGATTTAGTCAAAGATAGAGAGATAGAAAATCTTAGCAGCTTCAAGTATGTATTTCCTTACCTCTTTCTTGTTTCTTGGCATGCTAATCTTTAAATGAGTTCATTTAGTATTTAACATGATTTTGAGATATTGAGGTTGTGATGAAAATGTATAGTTGCTTATTTGTGTGCTATAATAAGGTTATTTTAGAAAGATTTTGTGATTGGGAGAGTTTGGTCGGGTTTCTAGGTTTCCCTGGCATATTATTGTTGAAGTATGGTAAACACACACCCGTGTAGTCCCATTACAGCGATAACACACCCGTGCATGGTTGTTGTGCATACGTAGACAAGCTAGATCACATGCCCATGTTAGTGGTAAACACACTCGTGTGCTCGCTTCCAATTCCACATGCCTGTGTATGCGCAACATAAAAGTGTGCTGTTACATGTCGTGTATATAAGGACACAACTGTGTGTCTTCTTGCACACTCCTGTGTGTCCTGAACACATGCCCGTGCAATAGGCCATTTTTAGTAGAAATCATTTTCAGAAGCTAGCACACCTTAGCATACGCCTTGTGCACAGTCCCGTGCATTCCCATGCATGACTGTGTCTCTTAGAACACGCCCATGCATCTAGTAAAAGCAATAGAACAGTAAGATAAAAAGGCAAAAAATAGAAAGAAAAAGGAAGATAAAAGAAATAAAGATAGAATACATTTCTAGAATCACACTTCAACCTTACATAAGTGTAAGAAACTCATCAACAGTGTAAAACAGCGTGTAACGTAGTGATAAGTTACGATTAGAAAATAGAAATAAAGGTAGAAACAGAATAGAAACAAAAAAACAGAGACAAAACTGACAAAAACATAATAGAACATAAAACTCATTAATAAGCTTAATAAGTCATAGAACTAAATGCTTCAAGAAGAAACACAAAACATAACTATAATAGCTAATTCAATAAGATAAACTATAATCCGAAAGAAAAGAGAATTAATAAGATAATATGCATGAATAACATTATTCAACATAGCATGATAGACATTGTTTTTAGAAAAGGGATCAAGTGATCCATCTACATTAGTTTTCAACATTAAAGCCCGATATCCAGGTCAGTTAATAAAGATGAATAAGAAAGGGCATTTATGAGATTTCAACTTATTTCTTTTTTTACATGTTTCTGGTCTTACTATCTGTATACTTTTTCATGTCATGTTATATGTATCATGGTATGCTAAAATCATGTAATTTACCCTTGGGCCTGTTTACTGAAAATCTTTTACTAAAATTATTATTGGGATTCGTAGATCCAAAATACTAAAAAACTGAATGAAAATTGTTTCTGAAATCTCTATGTATCCAAAGATACATGCTATATTGATTAGGCTGATGAATACTTGGATTCAACAACTCAACTATATGGGTTGAACCATACCAGCGAAGTGCCAGTAAGCTAAAACATCTTACCATACCAATCTTTGGACCAATAAACTGAAGATTAAGCTACACAATATACGTCAAAAGTAAAAATAATAATAATAAAAAAAATACAACTAAGCCTAGAAAAACTTAAGAGTACTTTAGGTCTCAGAAATTAATAAAGGAAAACAAGCAGAATAATAATTATTAAGAGATGATCAGAATAAGTTATTAGGCTATCAGGAACTTAGTTAAGTTCATCTAGATAGTAGCTAGCCAGTAGTAGCTTAGACTAGAACTTACCCAATGATAGAGATAGAAGATGCTTACTGAGTGACTTATCACTCATCCCCTTCAGTTTCCTTTCTTATAGGTTTGTATTTTGGGAAGCCAAGCTTGAAACATGAGATAACTAGAGTGGGATACGATTTGAGTAGGTTGTCACCCGAGTTTTCAGTTTATATATGTATGTATATAAATATGTTTAGTATTCAGCAATTAGCATTTTACGGCTCATATGGTTTGTATTGCTCATGCATATGGAATGTACATTATCACATATGTTTTCAGATATTATTATTATTATATAGAAAAAATGAGTTTTATTTCAAGATACTATAGATTGAATTTTAGTTTTTCATCATAGATTTTTAGGCTAGCTTCCATATATTTTTAGTAAGCAGTCAGAGTACGACCTACTACTATATATTAAAGATATATTTCAGTTTCAAAAAAAAAAGTTAGTCCATAGTAATATATAGCAGCGGGCCACTACAGTCATGACATTGTATAAGGTTCCTATGTTAAGGTCTAGGTTTTGATGCTTCAAGAAAATGATATTACATGCCCATGTAATATTAACATATGATCGTGCTTGTAAAAATTAATGTAGCACATGTTCGTGCTATATACAAAAGTTGACCAACTCGAGTATAAGTCCCGTGTCATTTGACATGTTTGATGAACCTCAAATAATCGAAACATTAAAGGACACATGACTATACACATAAAGGATGCACGCTCGTGTGTTAAGAGAGAAGAAACCATACTATCACATTAGCCCTATCATGTTATCATGCTTGGTCAAAGAAAAGTCAAGGACACTAGAAGAACGAATGTGTAAAAGAGACACACACCTATGTTCAAGGAAAAATCAATTTGTGTATGCCATTATGTGGGTTCTCATGCCCCCATCGTATAAATCCTTGGGCTTCAAGATAAATTAAGATGTGAAGTCATACGATTGTGTATAATAAATACACAACTATGTGTACATTGGTGGGGTTCTAGAATTAACTGTTAGGATACATTTAATGAAGAAAGCATGGTCATGTACCATAAGCACACAACTGTGCATCTACATAAAGTTTTTCTCCAACAGCTCTAAGATTTATTCCAATAGCTCTTTCAGCCAAATATATATATACATATTGGAGTAAATTTGAAGAAGAAAAAGCTAGGGAATCATGCTTTAGAACTATATTCTTTCCATTGTCTTCTTTTTCGCTTTTTTTTTCTCTAAAACTTTCATTGTATACATTTGAGAGAAACCTTATGAGCTTAATGTTTTGTATTAGCCTTTAAGCAACATTCTTGTTCTATTCATCTTATTACAAAGTGTTAGGGTGAAATCTCTTATATCAAAATTATTATATCTTCAAAGATTGAAAATAGTTAAGAAAAAACTTCAAATGGGATTGCTTGGTGTAATGGATGTATGAGGCTTTTCGAGGAGCTCCAAACCACTAAAAATCGACTAAACATATTTTCTCTTCCTTATTATTTTATTTATTTCTATATGCTTTATATTTGTTTGATTATTTGTTTGGTTGTTTAATTGGTTTAATTCATAGCACATATAACTTTGTTTTTGAGTGAAAAGTTTTAAGTTTGGAAAATGTTTTTGAAAATCCTGTTCACCTTACTTTAGGACTAATTTTAGCCATTTGGGGTTTATCATGATTAAAGAGAGCGTAAAAAGAGGAAGAGTAAGAAGCTTAACAAGCAATGATCTATGAATGTAAAAACATACAAATATGCTACCAATTTTAATCCTTACACTTTTGCCTTCAACGAGGGTGACAATGTCATTGTACATACAATCAAACAAAATGAGCATAACAAAATGTTTGTATTCATTCCTAGAAATCTTATACCAAAGCCATTTGTCAAGAACATCCATTAACTTTTTTGCTTGGCAAAGAGCTATAAGTAACTTATTGCATAGTAAAAAATAAGGTTAACAAATAACCTTTACATTCTGAGAATTTTTGTGTAGCTTTAATAGTTCAACCTCCTTATTAGAAATGATATCCTCTTCCTTGAAAATAGAAATTATCTCATTCTATATCAACGCATCTTTGTATGCCTCAACGCAGTTCGATTCAAGTTTCTTATAAGGTCTCATAAGGTCATATCTTAGTTTCAATTGACGAATCACATCTTTAAACTTATTCCTCAACTTTCTCCTCACGTTTAATCGTTGCTTCTCACACATTGGATTAAAATGTACAACACTTATAAAGAAATGAAATCTAAGCCTTAATTATTGTATATTCTTAATATTGAGACAATTCCACTATTGCACTTACTAGTGATGAATAAATTACATACCAAAGCTGAATATCCATCAAATTTATGAAAGTTATAGGCAACCACAATAACCTAATAGTTATCCAATTACTATTAGGGAAGACTTGATACCACTCATATTTAACATCTTTAAGTTGTAACAATCATTTTTGTTGGGTTACTTAAGGGTTTAATTTGTAAAAAGTAATTAAATAAAAACTTAGTATCTGACATTACAATCCAAAATAAACTATACTTGAGATTATCTAAAAGCCTTTTTCTTAATCCATCACCAACAAATCTTTTACTCTGAAACCACCAAGTTAACAAATAAAAGATCTGCTAATTTGTTCTTTTTAGAAAGTTTCCCCTTACATAAGTACAAAAAAAAAAAAAAGCTATAGCCAACAACTCAGGTAAATAAACAACAACACAGCCTGAAGAAAATTCATAATATACTTATTTTCCTTAGTAGGCCAATCATTATCCATATTCTTTTGTACCTAAATTTACGCATAAAACAGTCTAAAAACCATAATCCACACAGTTGCAACAAATACTCTTTAACAAAATCCTTACACCAAGTCCTATTGTCTCCTTCAAAACAAGTTGACATTGTATTCTAATATCTAACAAAGATTGCAAAAATCTCAATCCATTTCATGTAATAAACATAATTAAAACATGAACCTGCATTTCTCTTTCTCCAACACTTTCCAAGGATAACGCTTCCCTTCCAAGCCACCATAATCACTACATGAATAAACAATATCAACATCATCCACAACTTGTCAAAGCTCTTAAACAAGTTCTAAAATGGTCGTTACTCCATAAAGCCAATTTTCTTAATGTGTTTAGTCCTACTTTCCAACATGAAGAAGTTACCCACAATATCATTTGGTCATTTCAACTTTTACAACACCTCTTACTCTAAAAAATACACTTTAAAATTGTCATAATTTGTCCATGCACTATATGGCATTGTTTTGTTCTTACTACTTTCTACTTCAGCCTTTATTGCCTCATAAATAGGCTTCACCACAAAGTTCAAAAATTTGTTTTCACCCGAAGCCTTAAAGGCTAATAAAATCTTTTGCCTAAGGTCCTTTAACCTTTAGGACACATACTTTATTTTGATACCTTAGAAGTTCATCTATTACCTCAAACTTTATATTGAAGCCATCTATTATCCTCTAGACAATTATCTTACACTAATCATCATCTACTTACTTTACTCTCATTTCATCCATCAATGCAGATTTGATCTCTAGTCTGAAAAATGCCTCTAAAACAATCTCAATTTGTTTCCTATCCAACTCAGACTGTAACTTTCAATAGTGATACTTAACAAGGCTATTTTCTAACTTAAGGCATCAACCATCATATTAGTCTCATTTGTATGGTATATTATATCACAATCATAATCCTTAACCAACTTTAACAATCATCTCTGCCTTATATTAAGTTTTTTTTTTTTTTTTGTGAAGAAATACTTTATACTCTTGTGGCTTGTACAAATATTATTGTTGTAATTCAGTCTAAGATAATTTTGATCGTGCATAGAATATAAAATATTGAATTAATAATTGAATTGAATATAGGATTAAGTTGAAGTAATATAGAAAAACTCAATTCAGTCATTCTTTTTAAATTTGTAGACTTTAAACTTGCTTGTAGACTTAGTGAATATAATAACTAGGTCTTTTACTCCTGAAACCTTTATGATGATGACTTTCAATAGGAAAAGCTATGCGTATTGGTTTTAAAGTAGGGACCAAGCCAATTCATAATGAATTATTGAACTCTCTATCAAAGCCCAATAATCCAAAACCTATACTTAATCATCTGCCCAAATCATAAATCATATAGTGTAATAGGCTCAATTTTATTGATCACTTTTAAGCCCATTCATAATCTAGCTTTGAACTATTTCAATTACCCAGTTTTATAAATCAACATATTAATTAATGTTAGCCCATAGTAGAATTTGTTAACATTCTCTTACTTGGATAACTTTAATTAATTTTATTTTAATTTAAGAAAAAGGAAAATGAAAGGAAACCAATTTTGACTCCTAGGTAATCAATATTTAAATTTTAAAGTGGCACTATTTCAAGAAAACAAAAATAGCCTAAAGTTTTCTACCATTACAATTATCAATCCAATTAATATGAATAGCAATAACAAACCAATGTATTACTTATGTTCTAGATTGACATAAACTTGTCTATGATCACAATAACTAATTAATCACAGATCAGTAATCTGAGAGTGTGTTAAAAATAACATCTAACTATGTAATCCCAAATAATATTATGTCTCTGTCAATCCTTCTTATGATTTTTCCTTGACCTATATGTTTCAAGAAAAATAAGAAAAATCATTTTGCTTCCAATAAAGCTCGTATATTATAACCTTACTTGAGATATTATGAAATATATACATATAACTGTCATACTCAAGGAAATTTGAATCTTGAGACACATGTTGTACTTTAACTTTATATATATATATATATATATATATATATATATATATATATATATATATATGCATACATCTTTATAAATAAGTGTAATAGTAATAATCATGATTAAAGAAAATTTCAACTCAATAAAGTATCATAAAGTTAAATAGAAATAACTTTAAAACTCTTACTAACCTAAGACATCAAAAGATTCCAACACACATATATTCAAAACATGACCTTTAAAAACAATATAAGACCTTTGGTTAGGGGGTTACATAGCATCAGTATTAATATATTCTAGAATAATATCTCCCTTTCTCACGAGGTCCTTGACTGTAAGATACTTTATCTCCATATGCTTCAACTTACTACCGACTTATTGTTCTTTCAAAAGAACACAACTGTTTTATCATTATTGTAACATTCTATGGATATTGTCCTTTTAGATTGGAAACTTGGGTTAAAAATGAGATTTTAAGGTAAGAAAGGTAGTTGAGTGAGTTTTAAGGGTAAAATGGTCCTTTAATAGCTTGTATGGTTTGTGCATAGACCCCTTTAAGAGTGTTTTTTGATGCAAAGAGTATAAGATGGGAAATTGAATTTCCCACAACACACAACCGTGCGTGCTGGAGGTGTACAACCATGGATGTGCTTTTCCACTTCGCCATTGTAGAAGTCCTTGCCACAGGTCACTGTATAACATGTATAAATAATAAGTATTGTACTAATAATAGACCTATGATGAGAACCCCTACAGTAAAAGTTGTTGCTAAATTAAAAAGTCTTGTACAAAAGTAGTAAATATAAAGCACTATTAATAATAATAATAATAAGAAAATACTAATTATGCATTAAAAATCCCTAGGTTTCTCATTTATAAAACGTGCTACTCATACAATGTATACTAACAGTATAATACACACATATACATGATCAAAACTATAAAAAACACATGAGCCATTAACACGCTATCGACTACCAAATTTGTATCCTAAAGCTCATAGCCTTCTCACCTTCAACCTAACCACAAGAATCACCAACCTGTAAGTATTTCCTATATCTAACACAAACAGGTTTCAAGTTTAGTTTGATTTGTTACTTGTAACGTTAGGTTTTGCTCTGGTGTTTTCTTTATTCTTTATCTATGTAATGTTTATGTATTCTATAATATTATTTTTCTATATATATAGTTGATGCGTTAAATTTTAAACTCTAACTTTCTAGCAAGTGTACTAGTTCAAAGTAATAAAGGAAGTATTTAGGGTTGTCGTATCCACAGATTGCATAAGCAAGTACCAAGATGACACCACTCCTAACTTTATTTAAACTATCGAATGTGAATAAAAAATAAATCTAAAACTAAAATTAAACTAAAATCAAACAATTAATAAACATGCCTAGGTAAATCGAATGATAATAAGTGAGATAATACTAAGACTTCGGGGTTCACTAATTCACTATAATATAGGTTTTTCATACAATTGAAGGAATTCCCTAAATTGATCAACATTTTTTTTCAAGCAATATTAATCATATTTAACAATCTAATAATCTAAATATCTCTATCTAAGTTTAATTAGATGAAAATGTATTAAGTTTTATAGAATTCATTAGCTTTCAACACAACCTTATTGTGCTTATGACTATTGCATGTATTATCAAATATATCTCTATATTTAATTAATCCACGGTTTATATTTTAGCTGCTTTTATATAATCTCGCCTCTCGATCTCAATCACATAACATATCCTATCAAAAATTGGTCAAGTTTTTAACAAGTACTAAGTTCAGAATGCATAATCACATAAAATAACATGCTTGTAAATTATAATCGAAATACATTATACATTCATGAATTAGCTAGCCCTAATCTTAACAAAAATTATTTAGTTCATCATTAAACACAAATATACAATCAGATTCAAAGAAAACATAATGAAAAATAAGAATAAAACTTGATAACTAGTTGAATCCTTTATTGAAATCTAATGAAAATCTATTTCACAATTACAATCCAAATAGCTTTCAATTGATTCTTCAAAAAAAAAAAAAAAATTTAGAATCTCTGAAAAGTGCTTGAAAAATCTCTCCAAATTCTGCTAAGACGGCTCTCTCCCTTTTTTTAAAGTTACAATTTAATATATATACTTAGGGTTAAAAAGGAGATTTAAAAAAAATGAAACTTTACAGTTGTTGGGCCATGCTACAACATGATACTGTGGCATGGAGCTTTTGTCTTGTTTCTACTGAGCATGTTGCAGCATGATGCCATAGCATGCAACTTTCGAAATTTTCATGCACCTCATGCATTCTCTTATGTTGTAGCATGATGCCATGGCTTGAAATTTCTGGAATTTGAAATTTTTTTTTCCATCAAAGTTGTAGCCCTAGATGTTTAGTTTTATTTAGGTTTTAAATCACCTCATTTGGACTTTGGAATCTCAAGTTACGACCATTTTAATCCTCTATGGTTGAACAAAATTTCACCAAGAAGGCCTAAATTTGTAGCAACAGTTGAAGGCCTAAACGAACTTAGATTTTTCCCCATAATAGTTTTTGGAAAAGCTTGAGATGTCCAATACAACTTTTTTGAAGACTACTTTGCATTTTACAGCTCAAATTTATTAAAAATCATTGGTTTCCCGCTATTACACATAATGCTTTCTTTCGCCTTTTATGCTTTAGTCACTTATTATTTCTTAGAATACATTCAAACCACCGAATAGTCCTTCATAAGTGTCTTTTTGCCTTCATTTCTATTGAATTCACATCAAAACCAATATTTTCTACAAAACTAAATATGAAAACTCGTGATTTCGAAATATGTACATAATAAGGGTAAACTGGTCAAATCACCCTTAAAAGTCTATAAATTAACCACACAATTATACATGTAATTGACACTTATCAATGATTTTGTTTCTCAAATAATGTTGTACATGACATGATATGCACATGTTGATGTCATGTGTATATTGAATACTCATAAAGCTTGCCTTTGGGCATGTTTTTCTGAAAATACTATTTGAAATAATAATTATGATCCGAAGATCTTGAATATATACATATAGTATATATTTAAAAGCTGAATTTAAAAATACTATATCTAAAAATAACTGTTGTGTTAGCTAGACTAATAAATATAGGTTTTTGACACCTTGGCTGTGTGAGTTCAATCCTATTGAAATTTACTAATGTACAACCAACACTCTTTAACGAGTTTAGTTAATGACCATGTCCTCTCTAATAGACACTGGTTTCTCTCTTTAGTAGGTTTGTGAACTCACAGGTGTCCCCTCTTATTCACCTTTAATTGATGTCCAGAATATTATATATTTATACTATAAAACCATGTTATTAGATCCTTAGATCTGTTTCTGAAAACTTTGGTATGACATGTCGTACTTTATATTGTTAATCATGTATGATATGCTATTTTATCTTGATGTAATTGAAATCTGTATACTTAAAAGTGGCTTAAATTACTTTAGAATTGTTGTTGTGCTTTTATTAAGGTGCATGAGCATGCCTTTGTTAGCACACGAGCATGTAAGAAGGTATACCAGACTGTATGTAAGTCATGCTCTTGATTGTGCTAGCTTTTGGAATTCTTTATAAAACTTTGGCTGACCACGTGGGCATGTAATGTGAGACACACAGGCGTGCATCAAAGAACAAGACCCTGTCCTACATTGGCACGAGTGTGTAGTTATACATATAACACTCTTGTGTCTTGTTTACACAGACATGTGAAATTGGGAATGGGCACTTGGGCGTGTACTAGGTCACATGGGCATGTGTTTGGGTTTTCTAGGTATGCACAACTACCATGCAAGGTCATGTTAATACAGAAATGAGGTTACACGGTCATGCTTTTGTAGGTACACGATTGTGTATCTACAAGTACACAGTCATGTGCTCAACTCAATATCTATAAATATTTATCTGGAAACTAGAAATCCCAACTATTATCCATGCAAACATTTCCCAACTCAAAATTAATCATCAATATAACTTAAGGCCTCAACAAGCATCAATATATACATCAAAATCTTATTTCAATCATGTCATATCTCACAAATAAAGCATGAAACACATATATATATACAAGCACATAAGCATATCTCATATGATCAACCATTCAATTAGTTTCCAAATCATCATTCACATGTTTTAACTAGCCAAGCAAGCAATAAACATCCATATAACTCAAATGACAGTGAGAACATGTTATGAAACAATATGAAAGAGGTAAGGGAACACTTACCTTTAGTTATAACTGTTGAATCTCTTTATCTAGGGGTTTTTAGATCTCTAACCTAATATTGAGGTACTAGATGATCTCTCTCTACTACTCTAGAGTTCATTGAGGAAAAAAGGAGAAAAAGAAGATGAAAGCTGAAAATTATACGAAACCAAAAAATAAAAGTATATATGGCTAAATAACACAATGCACAATCATGTGTCACATGGAAATCTTATATTTCCTCTTTTTTCGTGTCATACATGAAATATTCGCCCAAGAATACCCATGTACAAGCTATATATAGTTTCTAAATGACTAAACTTTCCCTAAACCCTCGTAAATCTATTTTCTAACACAAAATCTCACTTTTAACCTTGATTTCAAACCTAAAAGGACAATTCTACCATTAGGCTATTACAACTGCCCTACATTCATATCAGTTTCAACTAATTTATCAAGTTAATATTTCTATATTTTCTTCTTCTTTTAGACAACCTTTATCTTAGAAGAGAAAGAGAATCATCAACAATTGTGCAATAACCTAGGGAAGGGCATCAAGCTAGGGAGAGAGATAAAGTTGATATGGTTAGATGTAAATGTTTCCTTACCTTTTTCTTTTGGTTCCAACTAATGTTCTACCATATAGATAAGTGTTTTTTGTGTTAATGGTTATTTTTCCATATTTGGGTGATAAAATGAATGGGAAAGATGTATTTGATGAAGTATTTTGGGTTGAAAAAAGTTATTTCATGTATGTATAAGTAATTAGTTGATTTTATAGATTTGGACATGTTATAAGTTAGTGTTGATAATAGGAATGAAATATTTATGTGAATAAGTGTGAGTTATGCTTGTGAAATGGATTAGATGAGTTTAGAAGTGTATCAGGTGAGTTTGGCATGGTTATAGAGTTTCTACGTGTGATATTAAAGAAGTAAGGCTAGACATACGATTGTGTGCCTATACGCACATGTCTGTGTAGCCACATTCTATCTTATCACAATTGCATTGAACTGATCATGTATAATTAGAAAAATCAAGGAACACGATTATGCTTTGAAAGACTTGACTGTGTATTAGCACACATGACTATATGTTGTGAGAAGCACGACTATATAGTGAGTATAAACTTCTAGTAATAATTTTAGAAGCTAGCATAACCATACACACGACTTGGCGCACGTGTGTGCATACTAGCACAACTACACACAGAACTAGACACAAGCCTATGCATACCATAAAAGTTATCAAACTTTACTTTTAGCTTATTTCATCATCATAGACCTAGTATGCAGTAAGGATAACCTTTTATGATGCATGTTACATAATTGCATGACATTACATGTTGCAGTAAAAAGGATTTTAGAAAAAAGGATCAAATGATCCTAAGTATATTCGAGCAAAAATAAAATGCTTTAAGCAAGAGTATTATGTAAAAGTGAATACGAAAGGACAACTATGAGATCTAATTTTCCGCTTACTAATTACATTTTAATATGGTTTCAGATTCTAGCTTAGTAATGCTAGCAACAGTATGGTTATACTTTCAACTTATTGGCCAAGAGTCAGTATGATATTTTACTATCAGCTTACTGGTATATCACTAGTATGGTATAGCTCACATGACCAATTTGTCGAATCCCTATATTCATCAGCTCAAATAGTGTAGTAGATTGTAGGATTATATAATATTGTGAAAAAGGCAAGCCTATGAGTGATCTTCATATTTCAGCCCATCTTGCACCATGACATTCATTTCATTGTATGGTCCAAAATATACATGCATACATACATACATACATAAGCATAGTAACCACAATATTAGAAATAAATTACTCTAAAGAAGTCAAAAGGTTTGTGTAAAACCTCAAATGTAATATGGCAAATAACCTAGAGGGGGGGTGAATAGGTTATTTAAAAATTTATCAATATAAAAAACGTTTTCCTATTCTATCAACTCAAATATGCATATAATATCAATTAATCACAACCAAACAATTGAACAACATAAACACAAATTAAATAGAGTAAGGGAAAGAAATGTTCAGCCAGTTTTATAGTGGTTCGGAGCTTTGAACACAAGCCTCCTACGTCCACTTCTTCAAGCAAAACCTCTTGAAGTTTCCACTAGTTGAATCGGGATTGCGCCCAACCGCTTACAATAGTTGATCCGGGATTTCGCCCACACAATAGTTTTGATTCAAGGGAATTTCGCCCTTAACAATAGTTATACGGGATTGCGCCCAAAGATTGTTGTAAGCAAGATGTATGAACAAAATTACCTCTCTAAGGCTTATAAATAATTTGCACAAACAAATTTCCTCAAGATTTAGCAATGTGAGGAATGAAAGATTGAGTGAGATTGAGAGAAAATTGAGGTTAAGATTAGTGCACTTGTTCTCCAACCTTTCTCACTTCAAAGAGCCTCCAATTTATAGCTCAATGCTTGCTAGAAAAAGTAGGAATCCGTTGGAGACGAAATAGATCCGTTGGAGCAGCTAAAGTTGAAAGTTTGCTCTTATGTACGGGCGTGCACACACCTTCACGGGCGTGACCTCGTCAATTAATGCCTTGAGCAGTCCTCCCAATGGCTAATTTTTCTTGGCGCCAGCTCATGTACGGGCGTGACACCATGGTGTACGGGCGTGACTCCTTGTCCCTTCATTTTCCAGAACCGAGTATGGGGTCATGCACGACACCCTGTACGAGCTCATGTACGCTTCAAATTTTGCCTATGCACGGGCGTACATAAATGATTCACGGGCGTACAGTATTTAGCCTCTTGATCCTTTGACCTTGCACGGGCTGACCTGGTCATAACTCGAAGGCGTGACTCCCCTTTGCATACTCATGGGCGTGCTTCAAATACGTACGGGCGTACATACTGCTTAACTACTTTGACTTATATACGACGCACTCACGGGACGATCATGCTCGTGACTGACCTGGAATTGATATTTCACGGGCGTACATGTTACGTGTACGAGCATGAATGACCAATGTCAATTTTACAGAACCGTGCACGGGCAGCGTTACGGGGGTGTGAAAAAGCACGTACGAGATCGATTTATACTGAGTACGGGCGTACGCATAATATGTACGGCCGTACATTATGCCTGCATAACAATAAAACAACTTTGTCCTATTTTGGTCATGTTTTCATCCATGCCAGGACACATTAGACATTTTAACATCATTTTTGTTATCATCAAAACACATAGGGGTTCAACAATCTCCCCCTTTTTGATTGATGACAAAAATATGTTAAAATGTGTTATCATTCAAATTTTAAAAAGAATTGAAATGCAAAGAAATTTTTATTCTTAATCCCCCTTTCAAATTGACTTAAACTCCCCCTTTCTTTTGCACTTTGACTTCCCTCTTTAATGTTCAATTTTCATAATCACATATCACATTTACACTCCCCCTTTCTTTTGCACTTTGACTTCCCTCTTTAATGTTCAATTTTCATAATCACATATCACATTTACCCTTTTCTCCCCCTTTTTGTCATAAATCAAAAAAAATTTGGCATAGTCTCCTTTGTTTTTAGATATTTCCCAAAACAAATAAACACAACACAAATATTAACACTTCCAATAAGTAATTTCAGTCAATCAACCAATCAACCACATCATCAAACAATCATAAACATAAATATTGATCCAATTAGAATTCAAATGAATTGATAAATATAATTGTGCCTCAAATGGAGAAAATGAAAAATTTTGAGATTTGTGACAATTTTGAACAAAATATTCATGAAAGAAACATGAAAAAAAAAAAACAAAATTATGCTATGGGGCATCCGTGGGATCTTCACTCGGTGCACTATCTCCCATACTCATGCCGGGAAACCTTGAAGCCAACTCATCCACCCGAGACTCCAATCTATCCAAGCGATTGTTCACATTACTTTCCAGACTTTGGATTTGCCCTTGAATAGATTACAAGTATGCCAAAACTTGCTGCATTTCAGAAGGAGATTGTTCTTCATGCCCTGCCTCAACTCTTCCTCTCTTGCTTCTTCGTACACTCGATTCAGGCCTATGAGAGGGTCCTTTAGATGGAGCCATTGACGGGTCATTTTCAACTACGGTATCAGCTAATCTCTAACCCGATCTTCCATCCTTTTTAATCACTCCCATTTTGAAGAGAGCTTCAGCATTCAACCAGCAGCTTTCAGAAAAATTATACACATACTTTGGTTCATTGGCTTCGGGCTCTAATCCTAATTTGATGGCTATGAACGTAATCAACTGACAGAAGTCTATTTTACCCCTGCCCTCCTGAATTTCACTTATTTTCCTAATAAGCCATCTAGCCGAATCAATTTGATATATATTTTCGGCCGCCTCAAGCAAGATCATATCCTTCACACCTACATACCCATTTGTATGTTGTCTTGCATTCAATGTATACGTTATCATCCTATGAACAACACGTAAAGCTGGGCTATCAAACAGACTACTCTTCGAAGTGTGCACATTGTATGTCCCTATTCCTCCCAAATTGCGCCATGCTTCACTCGAATTATATCCTAAGGGGACATCTACCAATCCTTCACAACTGCATTCTAACTATTCAGCCATATTTTCAGGATGAACAACAAATTCATTTCCAAATAACCTAAACTTCATCACATAATCTTTAATATTTCCCCTTGCATCTTTATCAATTTTCAGAGAGCTATAAAATTCTTTCACTAAATTCTCATAAACCTCAAACTGCATTGTGAATAGCTTAAACCACCTAGCATTTGATACTAATCTATTTACTTCCACGCTTAACCCAACATCAGCAAGAATTCGCAAACGTAAAGAACGCCCAACATAAATACCTCTGTTTAAAATTGCATCCAAAGCCTTCTGTTGTTGGCTATCACGCACTTTAATCCCATATGCGTGAGTTTTAGATTTCGCAGTCGTCATCTTAATCCTTGGCATGGTGCTTCCCACGGATTTGATGAAATGATGATAAAGAGAAGGATTTTTGAAAGTTAGGGTTTTAGGAATGATTTTTAGTAAGAATGAAAGTGATTTGGAGGAGAAACTTGATGATTTGGTAGGGTTTTGGTCGAAAATGGGTTAGAAAGTTGAGAGGATTTGAAAGAGAGATTTAGGGATTTCGTTTGAAATGAAAAAAACTGTGCAATTTTAACTTATACCGTCGCGTGTACGGGCGTACATAAACGTGTACAACCGTGAGTTTTTAAAATTCGCGCTATAAGTCACGGTTGTGAAGGAAACAGGTACGGGCGTAAAATCCCAATTTTTTAAACATTGAAGAAAGCATGCACGGCCGTACATATATAATGTATGGTCGTGACTGCGATAAAATAGAATAGACACGTGGCTTTCAAAGCAATGTACGACTGTGACTGTTTGAAGCACGGTCGTACATGGCACCAAAATTTCAAAACACATACAAAAACTTTTAAAACATGAATCAAAAAACTCCAAGACACAAATCTTGAATATTTTGACTCTTTTTGAGGCAAAGCATTATTTTAAATCATATGTCAACCAAATTCGATAACAACTTCGAATCGATTAGACTTGAATTTAAGTTGGATACAATATGCAATGATCATATATCAATTTAACCATGCAACACATGCAAACATTCAGACACATAGTCATACCAATTCAAACATAATTATTTTTCACATAATTTAAACAAGAAAAACTTACTTGGATCTACTAAGCACCACAATTTTGTCACAAGCCTTGCAAAGTCAATTTATATTTACATTTCCTTCCCTTGACTTCAAGGCACACCTGCACAAAAGCTCAACCTTTCTTTGGTACCTAAGTTGTTTTGGGTCCATCTTGGTTATATTGAAATATTCCTTTACGAATCCAAACCTTCTTAATCTTAAGAGGTTTTCCATTCCTAATTGGACACTTCTTAAACACATGCCCAACAAATTTACAAAATGTACATTTCAAATGTAATGCATTTTGATCTTTTAATGTCCTATGATTACTTGAAGATGGATTACATGTATTGTAACCTAGGCCTTGTTTGTTTAAGGTGTTCCTTTGAGAAGCAAGCAATTCATTAAGTCTTTTAGTGCCTAATTTATACCTCTCAAGAATTTGATTTGAGCTAGACACCTTACTTAACAAATTTTCATTTTCTTTCCTTAGAGATTCTAACTCTTTATCTTTTTCATGACGAATTAATTCTAGCTCCCTTTTTGATTCTTCATATTTATTTGACCTTGTATCTAGTTCTAGTTTTATACAAGAGTTATCTTTCTTCAAAATTTTATTTCTAGAACTAAGATTTTTGAATTCAATTACCAACTCATCAAAGGCATGTTGTAATTCATCATATGAGATAGAGTTGGAATTATTTACCTCATCATCGGAATCACTTTTCACCATATAACACAGATTTTCTCTTTCATTGTCCTCTTCGCTTTAATCATTCGAGTTATCGCTTTCACTCCAAGTGGCGGCTAGAGCTTTCCTCTTGGATTTCTTTTCTTTCCTTCTTTTTCTCAAGAGAGGACATTCTTGGCGAATATGTCCAGGCTCTTTACATTCATAGCATATAACACTTTTGCTCTTCTTCTCCCTTGTTCCTTTGGAGTTTGAGAAAAACTTGCTAAATTTTTTAACAAGAGTGCTCATGTCTTCCTCATCCATTGAAGACTATTCATCTGAACTTTCCTCAATTTTCAAGGTAATGTTTTTCTTTGCCTTGACTTTCTCCTCTTCTTTAGGCTTCCATTTCATCTCATAAGTCAAAAGACTTCCAATGAGTTCATCCATGCCCATTTTCCCTAAATCTTTTGATTCTTCAATTGCCGTGACTTTCATACTCCATGACTCTGGCAATGATCGAAGAATCTTCTTCACGAGCTCTATTGTTTCGAATTTTTTCTCAAGCCCTCTTAGCTCGTTTACAAGGTTTGAGAATCTCTTACACATCTCCGTGATATTCTCATCTTTCCTCATTTGGAAAACCTCATATTCACGGAAGCTTAACTCGATCTTGGACTCCTTTACTTGATTAGTTCCTTCATGAGTGGTTTGAAGGATTGTCCAAGTTTCGTGGGCTGTTTCACAAGAGGACACACGATTAAATTCAGTAGTGTCTAAAGCACAAAACAACATATTCAATGGCCTTGAATTTAAGCTTATTAATTTTTCATCGTTTTCGTTAAATTCACTTTCATCCTTAGGCATATTCGTATATGGATTTATAGGAACAAAATCACCTTTGTCAATAATTTTCCAAAGCTTATAATCAATGGATTGGACAAAAAATTTCATCCTAATTTTCCATTGACCATAATTTATACCATAAAATAAAGGTGGCCTAGTTGAACTACCCCCTTCTTCGAATGACGGTTTTTGAAAAACGTTTGCCATATAATTTTCAAAAATGGATCTTAAACTCTAAAAATAGTTAGATTTTCGAAAACAAGAGCCCAGGCTCTGATACCAATTGTAAAACCTCAAATGTAATATGGCAAATAACCTAGAGGGGGGGTGAATAGGTTATTTAAAATTTATCAATATCAAAAACGTTTTCCTATTCTATCAACTCAAATATGCATATAATATCAATTAATCACAACCAAGCAATTGAACAACATAAACACAAATTAAATAGAGTAAGCGAAAGAAATGCTCAACCAATTTTATAGTGGTTCGGAGCTTTGAACACAAGCCTCCTACGTCCACTTCTTCAAGCAAAACCTCTTGAAGTTTTCACTAGTTGAATCGAGATTGTGCCCAACCGCTTACAATAGTTGATCCGAGATTTCGCCCACACAATAGTTTTGATTCAAGGGAATTTCGCCCTTAACAATAGTTATACGGGATTGCGCCCAAAGATTGTTGTAAGCAAGATGTATGAACAAAATTGCCTCTCTAAGGCTTATAAATAATTTGCACAAACAAATTTCCTCAAGATTTAGCAATGTGAGGAATGAAAGATTGAGTGAGATTGAGAGAAAATTGAGGTTAAGATTAGTGCACTTGTTCTCCAACCTTTCTCACTTCAAAGAGCCTCCAATTTATAGCTCAATGCTTGCTAGAAAAAGTAGGAATCCGTTGGAGACGAAATAGATCCGTTGGAGCAGCTAAAGTTGAAAGTTTGCTCTTATGTACGGGCATGCACACACCTTCACGGGCGTGACCTCGTCAATTAATGCCTCGAGCAATCCTCCCAACGGCTAATTTTTCTTGGCGCCAGCTCATGTACGGGCGTGACACCATGGTGTACGGGCGTGACTCCGTGTCCCTTCATTTTCCAGAACTGAGTACGGGGTCATGCACGACACCATGTACGAGCTCATGTATGCTTCAAATTTTGCCTATGCACAGGCGTACATAAATGATTCACGGGCGTACAATATTTAGCCTCTTGATCCTTTGACCTTGCACGGGCTGACCTGGTCGTAACTCGAAGGCATGACTCCCCTTTGCATACTCACGGGCGTGCTTCAAATACATACGGGCGTACATACTGCTTGACTACTTTGACTTATATACGACGCACTCACGGGATGACCATGCTCGTGACTGACCTGGAATTGATATTTCACGGGCGTACATGTTACGTGTACGGGCGTGAATGACCAATGTCAATTTTACAGAACCGTGCACGGGCAGCGTTACGGGGGCGTGAAAAAGCACGTACGAGATCGATTTATACTGAGTACGGGCGTACGCATAATATGTACGGCCGTACATTATGCCTGCATAACAATAAAACAACTTTGTCCTATTTTGGTCATGTTTTCATCTATGCCAGGACAAATTAGGCATTTTAACATCATTTTTGTTATCATCAAAACACGTAGGGGTTCAACAGTTTGGAAATACTTTTTGAATGATTCCATCACTCACTCTTTTATGTTTCCATCTTATTGGTAGGTCAATAGATCAGGCACTAAGTCAAGGTAGAAACCAACCGTCGAAGAAGGATCTTGGTTTTATTAAATGCGAGATAGTTGCTTGCATACGGGTCAAGTTTTTATGTGTATAAATTTTGTGATATATAAATATGGTATGTGTGCATGTATTTAGTACCCACCGTATATTTTTATAACTAAAGTATGCATAATGAAATTTTAGTTTACATATTACATGTTTTCATAAAGTTTTATGTGAGGTCCCCACTATGTATATGATTAAGGATTTTTCATAACAATAAATTAAAGTCAAATAAATCTAGAAGTAGCATACATAGTAGTGGGTCTTACAATCACAATAGATCATAAGTGGTTTAGAGATAGAGTTGACCACTCTATTAAACCCCAAATACTAAATGACAAATAAACCTTAAGAGGGGGGCAGAGGAGTGAATAGGTTTATTAACAACTTTTTGCAATTTTAATATTTTTCAATTAGAACCAGCTAATCAACACAATTAATTAACTAATTTAGACTTATTCAATCCACCAAGTAATAAACCAAATTATATATAACAATACTCAAAATTAAGAGGGCAAATGATAGAAATGCTCAACTGATTTTTATAGTGATTCAAAGCTTTGACCATAAGCCTCTTACATCCACTTCTTTAAGCAAATCCTCTTAAAGTTTCCACTAATTGAATCGAGATTATGCTTGACCGCTTACACTAGTTGATTCGGGATTGCACCCACAATATAGTTTTGATTCAAGGGAATTTCGCCCTCAACACTAGTTATACGAGATTGCGTGTAATGAGTTTGTAAGCAAGATATAAAAATGATATTGCCTTTCTAAGGCTGATTAACAACTTTGCACAAAATTTTTTTTCTTAAGTATATGGAATGAGAGGAATGATAGATGAAGTGTGAGAATGAGAGAAAATTAAAATTTGTTATGTGCACTAGTTCTCCAACCTTTCTCACTTCAAAAAGTCTCCAATTTATAGCTCAAAACTTATTGGAAATAGTAGTGATCCATTGGAGAAGAAATATATCCATTGCAACAGCTAAAGCTGAAATTTTGCTCTTATGTATGAAAGTGAATACAAAGTTACGAGCATGATCTCATCAATTAATGTCTCGAGTTTTTCTTCCAGCGATCAAATTTTTCTTGTCGCCAACAAGTGTATAAGTGTGATTGCTTGGTCCTTTCATCTTCCATAATCAAGTACGAAGTCATGCACGACATCTTATACAAGAATATGTACGCTTCATATTTTGCCTACGTACGGGGGTACCTAAATAATACACAGGCGTATAGGTTCCTTGACTTTAGAACTTTGACCATGCACGAGTGGAGTTGATTATGACTTAGATAGAGTGATTTTTTTATACACCTTCACAGGCGTGACTTTCCAACTATCACGGGCTTACATGAGAGTTGACTTTTTTTGACTCACGTATGACACACTCATGAGACTTTTATGCTCCTGACTAACAAAGAGTTGGTATTGCACAAGCGTACATATATTATGTACGGGCAGAAATGACCAATCACTTTTATGCAGACTCGAGCATAGGTAATGTGACGGTGTCGTGAGAATGTATGTACGAGATGAAAGTGAACTAGGTATGGGAGTACATATCAGTGTCACAGTCGTACATTTCGCCTATAAAACATAAATATAGATTTGTCCTATTTTGGTCATGATTTCACCATACCAGGGACATATTAGTTAATTTAACATCATTTTTTGTTATCATCAAAACACCTAGGGGTTCAACACACTCAAAGCTTAAAAATGAAATTCTTCAACCATATTGCCCGTGTGGTTGCCCCAAGCATGAAATAAACTCTATATACATGGTTGAAAATACAACTATTGTTTGCTTGACACTTTTCCATGATATGACTACTCCTTTGAGCATAAAGATATACCTAGTAGTAGACTTTAAGTCAACAAGAAACCCACTAAATTTTGAATCTGAATATCCCATTACTTCAAAAGCCTTTATTTTTCTATCTACAAGCATGAAATCTTTAATCCTTTGTAAGTATCTCATAACTTTTTGGTTACCAACCAATGACCATAACTTAAATTAGAAAGATATTGACCAAGGATGTTCATAACAAATGTTATATCAAGCCTTGCACACACTTGTGCATACATCAAGCTCCCGATGGCACTAGCATAACGGATGCCATGTATAAATGCTTTTTCAATATCATTCTGAAAACATTGCTTGATATTGAACTTATCCCTTTTTGAACCTATACCTTTTTTTATGATTTCTTATTTTGAATCTCTTAAGAATATGCCTAATATAGGTATTTTGAGATAAGCCAAGCAAGCCTCAAACTTTGTCTCGATGGATCTGAATACCTAAAACAAATCCCAAGATCTTTTATATCAAAAGTCTTAGATAAAAATTGCTTGGTTTTATAAAGTAGATTACCATCACCGCTTACCAATAGGATATCATCTTCATAGAGTACTAATATAATAAACTTGCTCCCATTGATCTTCATGTAACATCCTAGGGGTAGAACTATCTTTTTAGGCTAAAATTTAGGGTTAGAAGTGAGATATGATGATAGAAATAGAATTGGAAAAGTTCAAGGGTGAAATAGTCAACTTTTAGAGTTATATGGCATGCATATGAATAATATTGAGAGGTCTTTTCATAAAAAACATAAGAAAGTATAATTTTCTACTTTTTTTGCCATGCACGATCATGCACCCTTATGAACCATGATTGTTCATATATGCTATTTCAGTCACCTTATTTAAGTCATTCTTATCTCTTTCTTATCAACATTTTCACCAAATTTCCTTCAATTTTTAGAGAAAGAGAGAAGAATAGCATCTATAGATCCTTAGTAAACCTAGATAGTGAAATTTTGTTAGAAAAAAAAGCTTATTCAGCCATGGCAAGAGGTAAATGCTTCCTTACCTCTTTCTCTTGTATTCCTTGTATATAGTTACTGTTTAATTGAGTTACGATGATGATTCCAACATGTTTATGATTTATATGGCATGACTGAGTAAAGAAATGACTATGAAAATGACGATGATGAAGTTTGTTATTTAGAAACATGTTTTGTATGTATGTTTATGTATACATGATTTTTTTTTTTTTTTTTGTGTTTTGGATGATTGATTGTGGAATTTGGTGTTATTGATGTGATAAATTTGTGCATATATAGTGGACTAAGTATTAAATGTAGTTGATGATGATTGATTTGCATTTGGAATGAGATTAGATGGGATTACACTTTTTTAACCATGAAAATATCAAAACAAAGCAAGACGCATGATTGTATGCCCATAAGATGCACACCCATGCAATCGAGCTTGCAAGGTCATGGTCATGTTCATGAAATCGTATATGACTAGATCTGAGTAAGGTCACGATCGTGTGTTTATAGAAGGCTAAAAACTTAGTAAAATATATAGAAGCTAACGTGTCTAGACACATGGTCGTACAACTCATGAGTGAAAATTAGAGATTAAGTATAGAACAATGCACAAAATGTAAAGATTTCCACACAATATTTACATAACACTATTATAAGTTAAGATAAGAAGAGATTACATAGCATAAGTATATCATGACATGATATGTCATATCAGTGTTTTAAAAAAAAAAAATCTAAGGTTCTAAATGCATGTTTTAAAATAGAAAATACGATGCTCCAGACATCACTTTAGAGGTGAATACGAGGGGGCACCTGTAGGTTTATACACCTACTAGAAAGAGAGCCAGTGTCAATTACAGTTAGATATATACACCAGTATACATCAGTTTTTAGTTTTCAGTTTCTTGATCGAGTGTCAGGATATTAAAACTTATATAGCTAGGATGTCAAAACTTTATATTCATCAGTCTGATGAGTTTAGTAGATTTTTTATTATAATATTGTTAGATATGCTTTATTTTAAGATCTTCGAATCAATATAAATAAATATTTTTAAAAAATTAGGCCCAGAGGTAAAGAGCATATTTTCAACATGATCCATGGCATAACATTTGTTTCATGACAAGAAATAGTAACTCAAATCAATTAGCAAGTAAAATATGACACCAAGCTACTTATGCAAATTTAGAACGGAAACTAAATTAGTTACAGATATAAAGCAGAGGAAAAGAACATTGTTTGTGATAAAAGAAGTCAGGGTAATACTTACTGAGTAATTTATTACTCACTTATTAATGTTTTTCTTCTATGTAAGTTAGTTAGATAGGTGTTGATAAGGGATGTAGAAGTCCTTATTATAGGTCACTGCACACTACTATTTATAATTATTATTATAATAATAAACAACCCATAGTAGGAATCCCTACAGTAAGAAACTGTTGTTGGATTAAAAACTTCCATGCGGAAGTTATTAATGAAAAATACTAGTAATAAAACTAAGAAAATATTGATTATATGATGAAAACTCCTAGGCTTTTCATTTATGAAACATGCTATCCATACAACACATACTAATAGAATAGTACTCACAAATACATAATAAAACTATACAAAAATATACAAGTCATTAACATGCTATCGGTTGCCAAACAATATCCCCAAAACCTTATAGTCTTCTCGTCTCTAGCTCAGCCCTAAAGAATCACTAACATGCAAAAGAGGAAACAAAATAAGGGTGAATGATAAAAATCACTCAATAAATATGTTTAGTTTTCTTTTTACTTTTTTTTTTGTAATACTTTTGTGTTTACTATATTTTCATACTTTTTTTAGTTGTTTCTCACATTTTAGTTTAAATGACATGATATAAGTATATTGATATCATGTTAATGCTGAAGAGCTGTAAGGTTTGCCCTTGGGTTAGCTTTATTGAAATTATTGTCCAAAATAATAACAATAAACCGAAAATCCTGAATATATCTATATAGTATATACTAAAAATTGTATCTAAAAATACTATATCTGAAAATAACCGTTATGCTAGCTAGACTGATGAATATAGGAATTTGACACTCTAGTTATGTCAGTTCAATCCTACTAAAAACTACTAATGCATAACTAATACTTTTTCTAATGAGCTTAGTCATTGACCATGTCCTTTCTAGTAGATGTTGGTTTCCTTCTCTAATGAGTGTGCGAACTCACAGACACCCTCTCGAATTCATACCTAATTGAATTTGGAACATCGTATATTTGTACTTTAAAAACATGTTATCACATCCTTAAATCCTTTTCTGAAAACATTGAGATGACATGTCATGCTAAACGATGCTAATCATGCATGATGTCTTGTTTTCTCTTGTTATTACTAAGTTCTGTATGCTTAAAAGTGGCTTCAAAAGGCTTAGGAATGCTTTTCAACTTATTCTATGCTTTTATTAAAGTGCACAAGCGTGCACTGCTCAACACATGGTCGTGTAGAGAGCATGTGACCCTATTTGAATTATACTCTTAGTCATGCTAGCTTTTGAAATTCTTTGATGATTTCTTAGCTTACCATACGGGTATGTGGTGTAAGGCACACAAATACGCATAAAGGCATATGGTTGTGTCCTATACTTGCATAGGTGTATGACAACTTAGATAACACTTTTATGTCCTACTTACACAGACATGTAAAATTGGGAATGAACACACGATCATGTTCTTTGTTACATAGACATGTCTCTAAGCTTTCCAGGTATGTACGACTTTAACGTATGGTCATGTTATTATAAAAATGAGGCTACATAGTCATGCACCTATGACACAGGTTATGCACTCAACTGCATTCCTGTAATATGAGTCTAGAAACCATAATTTTCCAACTATTTGCCATCCAAACCTTTCCAAATCTTAATCAAAGGATCTCATACACTCAAAGCATCAATAATAACATATATAGTCATAAGATCTCATCACAATCATGCTAATCAAACCATATCTCTCAAAATAAAGTAGGAAATACATGTATACAAACATATATGCATACATTCATGAAATAATCCACTTAATTAGCTTCTGAATTATCATTTAAGTACTCAAACAAGCTAAGCAAGCATCTCAACAAACAACCAAAGGCAAGTATTATTAGTCAGTGTGACTCTGGGGCTCAACATGGGATTTAGTACACTTAGTTTCAAAAATTGATTTAAAAAAAAACAGTTTCAAAAATATTAAATTCATTTTTAAAATATATATTTTTTTTTCTATAAAGGTCTAATCTCTTTGCTCAAATACCAACTTTAAGTGTAATACCTTTTTACCTTTAGAGGTATTACCCGTAAGGGTACTCAACCTCTAAGTAGCAAAAGACATATTACAAACCCCCCCCCCCCCCACCCCTCCAGGCAAGCGGGTCTTAGACACATCATTAACAAGACTCACATAAGGAAAAAAACATGGCTAAAAAACCTCTTACTATAAAAATATAAACTTTGAGCACACATTTTAAACCATATCAACGTAGTACTCAAAAACTGAAATACAAAGTTCATAAAACATAACATCTAAGTCATAAAATAGTAAATCAAAGTAGGTCCCTACATGTTTGCCACCACACTAAGTAATAGAGCTATTGTTGGTAACACTACAAGTCTCACCTCTCACCAATTTATTTACCTTAAAGACCTCTAAGATAAAGGTAAAAAAGTGAGTGAAAACACTTAATAAGTATAAATATCTATCATCTTAACTCATTTATCCTTTACTCTCAAGTACATTTCAACTCATTTATCCTTTACTCTCGAGTACATCTCAACTTATGCTCATCTTTCTTTATTATGCCATCACTTACCTTACAATGACCTAAACTTTTCTTACTTAATTTCAAGGATACAACTTAATCTTTTTAGACTACCCATAGTTTTACATGGTAACTGATGCATATAATGCTCATACAATAAAAACATGTAATTGTAACTGAAAACTATCATTTTTAAAACTATAAACTATCTATAAATCATAATTGTAAACTATAAGCAAAAAGCTGTAAACTGTAAATCATAAGCTATATTGATTAGACTAGGTAAGACACAAGGATATGCTACATTAGCCATGTAAGTTACTTACTATGCAATCCTCTTTCCCCATACACAATATTGGATTGTAGTGCACTCTTACCCTATTACTAGTGTGTGTAAGGAGATCTCCCAAATGCCCTTTCTTATTCATCTTTATGAAAATATATCTCATAATAAAACTTATGAGAAAACATATCTCTTCGAATTTGTAAATCCATACTTAAAACTTTTCATAAAACTCATCTTATGTAAAATTAATTATAAAATCATGCTAGACATGTTTTCATGTAAAACGTTTCATGAAATGTCATGCTAGATTTACTAGACAATGACTAAAATACCCTTAAAACCATTAAGAATAGAAAACATCACTTAAAACTCTATATTCTTTATTATAGCACTAAAGCATTGTCATGTACTATATTTGTAGACGGGCGTGCACTTCAAAATCAACATAACTACTCATCCCCAAGTTACCATATGTGATTGTGACCTTTCATTGCATATAGTCATGCTTTGAGACTTCAACCTTATGCCACATGTCTTACTATGACATGTGTCTTCCATGCATAACAATCACATCAACCAATCTTTCCTATTCTTTCATACTTAACACATATGATCATGCATTTCTTTCTACATAATTGTATGGCTTAATCTAAACACTACACATGCGTACGTCTTGCAACTATACGATCATGCATACCTACTACTCTTCTTTATACACCTTCTTTGGCCATTCTCACTAGATTCTTCCATTCTTCTTTATCCAACATTACTCATACTTCATTATAGGACATCAATTAACATTAAGATCATAAAACACACATCAAGATCATCATATTCAACCTTGAATCTTGCACTAATCATCCTTAATTATCTTGACATAAAGATTTTATAAATTCAATCTCTAATCCTCTTTACATCTCAAAGCATGTATTAAATCCTGCTATCTCTCCACATCATCAAAGAATCATCACAATCACATAATTTAAAATTTTAGAAGTGACATTACATGATTCAACTCAAATAATCCTTGAAATGATTGCATTTTTACTGACATTTTCTTCCCTTGCTAACAAACTCTCTCTCTCTTAGTCAAATTCCAGCTATGGTGGATGAATGACGATGGCAAGTGACTCCAGAGAGTCTAAAAAAATGTGTTTTAAAATTTTAAAAGATTAGGGTGAAAATAAGGTTTTATGAAAAAATTGCAAATGATGTCCCTTTATATAAAGCTTAAAACGGTTACCATGCACAGACATATGTTTATAAAATGCTCAATTGTACATCAAACCTTTAACCATTTTGTCACCTTTAGAACTTGCATACATGGATCACTTAAGGCTTAATACATGTAAAGTTATGTATGAGCTACAAACACCCATGTTTAAGTTTGAAAATAACCTTTTTACCCTTTCTAAGTCAATTTTAAACCTCAAAATCAAACCTAAGGCTAAAAAATAACTATAATACCTTTAAATATTGTCACATTTAATGAGATTGAATTTCTATGCCATCATGATGCGACTTTTCATAATCTTGCTGATCATTTTGTCATCTCTAGTACTTTTGATTCATTTATTCTAGAGTTTGTTTCTATATTTCCTTTTCCTCCAAAATCATCACCTTGTTCATCCTATCAACATACCAATTCCTCTATCTCTTTAGATTTAAATGATTCAGTTCATATTGAAATTTTATTAGGCATCAATCTCACTACTTTTGTTCTTTTCAGAAGTTCTTCTATTATTCCCCTACCTAATTTTATTAGAGCATCTAATTCTTACGTATTAGAAACTAATCTCATTGTTACTTCACCCTCTTTCTCACCATCTATCTCCACTAGGATTTCTATTCCCAATTTTGTATCTAACCTTGTCATAACTCCTAACTCCCACTACTCAGGTTTATAATCTCACATACAGTCTTTGCCTGAATCCTCTAATGTTCATCCTATACCAACCAATGCATTACATCTCTTGCCATAAAGTAGTCCACTCTTATTTTTCTTAATACTTTAGTCATCAATCTTTTTATACCTAATTTTGAACCTTCTTTAGTTTTAGAAACATTGGTTGACCTTGATTGGAAACAATGCAAACTAAATTTGATGCTTTTTTTTACCAATAATACTTGGACTCTTGTTCCTTGGAAGGAAGGAATGCCTATTGTAGGTAGTAAATGGGTTTTTAAAGTCAAATATAATTCTGAAGGGTTTATCCATAGGTACAAAGCTAGGTTAATTGAAAAAGGATTTCCAAAGGATTTTAAAAAACTCTTAGTGTTAGTTATTTTGAAACGTTTAGTCTTGTAGTTAGATTACCTATCATATGGATAATTCTAAGTATTTCAGCAACCTATCACTGGGAAGTTAGGCAAGTAGATGTTAATTATGCCTTCTTAAATGGGCTTTTAGTTGAATCTTTTTTATGCATTAATCACAAAGCTTTAACACTTTTAACTTCATAAAAAAAATATGTTTGCAAACTCAGTAAAGCCTTACATGGTCTCAAACAAGCTACAAGAGTCAAGTTTGAGAAATTAAAATCAACTCCACTTACTTAGGACTTTACACCATCTATTGCAGACATTAGTCTTTTCAACTACAATGTAGAGATTATTGTTGTTTATGTCCTTGTCTATGTAGATGATATTCTTTTGACAGGTAATAATATTTCACTGACTGAAAATCTTACATCTTAATTGAATATGCAATTTTCTCTTAAAAAAACTTGGTCTCTTACATTATCTTATTAGTTTTGAAGTAACTAGAAATCAGGCTGGCTTACATCTATATTAGTCTAAATATGCAAAAGATATTTATGTGAAAGCCAACATGCAAGACTCTAATTCTTGTTCAACTCTATTTGCCATAGATACCAAACTCCATTATGATGACAATGATAAGTTTGACCATCCATCTCTTTACAAAAGTATCATATAAGCATTATAGTATCTCACTTTCACTAGATTTGATATTTCCTTCTCATTAACAAATTGAGTCAATTTCTACAATCTCTTACTTAATTACAATAGAAAGCTTGTAAAAGAATTTTGAGATATATTCAAGACACCCTAAATTTGGGTCTTTTTTTTAAACCCAACTCTAGTCTTCAATTAGAAAAACTCTATGTAGGCCAGTAACAATTAGATTAGGAAATGTACTATTGGTTATTATTTTTATCTTGGCACTAATCTCATTCAATGGTGTTCCAAGAAGCAAGTAGTAGCTCTATCCTCCACTAAGACTGACATAAAGCACTCATATGCACTGGCACTAAAGTTTCCTAGATAAAAACTTTGTTTACTAAACTTGGGGTTGATTTTCTACCCCACCTATCATCTGGTGTGATAACTAAAGTGCCAATGCCTCAACATCTAATCCTATTTTTCATGCTAGGACCAAACATAAGGTTGACTTTGAATTGTATATATTTGAGTTCATTTTTTAGTTTAATTCGAATGAGCTCAAAATGTAATATTCGAACCTAAACGTGAATACAACCTTAAACAATGGTTTTGAAAATCGATAAATATGAACCTGAACACAAAATTTACGAACCAAACATAAACAAGAACCCAAAGTTAAATTGAAAATTTTTAATTATATTTTATTAATTATATTTATTAATTATAATTTGTAAAAAAATATAAATACAAACTATACGAACTGAATACGAATATGAATACGAACCAAATGTGAACTGAACTATATGAACCGAACATGAACTCAATTTTCACCATAAAAAAGTTTGACGAACACGAACCCAAATATAAACTGAATCATAATAAACAAACCCGAACCTGAACATATATATGTTCATGTTTTATTCAGTTCAAATCCAGCCTTAACCAAACACAGTGAAATTAATGTTCATTACATCAGAGGCCAAGTGGCTACAAAATTTGTTACTATTCAGTATGTTCTTAGTGAGCATCAAAGGGCTGATATTTTGACCAAAGCTTTGCCCTCTCATAGGTTTGCATACCTTAGAGATATGTCAATATTTTGCCGGTTGATTACCATCCATATACTACTGCTTGACCATGTTTGCATTATTTTTTTGGTTGATTTGTTATGTCTTGGTACTTGGTGCAATTGCAACTAATTTATGTCCTTATTAAGGATTCTAGGGTTGATATCAGGTTATTATAGTTGACATCCTTTGATCTTGATTATTGATGATAATGCAGTTTTTATTACCACAAATTGGTGTTGGTAATTCTGTTTAGCAGATACTCTGCTCTGTTTAATTACATGTAGATAGTTAACATGCAACTCATACTTTGTTGCCATCAATATGAGTTGTTCTGTTTTACTGGTAATAAGTTCTTTTTTTTTTTTTTTTTTTTGTTTAAATGATGGCTTGGTTGTTGATATAGTCTTCTTTTTTTAACTGGTGATCAGTTGTTGTTGTTTCAAATTGGTATTGATAAATTTGTCTATAAAATACTCTGCTCTGTTTAATTACATGCAGATGGGTAACATGCAGTTCATGCCTTGTAAATGTAATATGTTCTGCTTTCACTGGTAGTGAGGATTTTTTTTTTGCTTGATTATTGATACCGTCTGTGTTTTTTTTGGTGGTTGTTTTGTGATTCTGTCTTGCATATTTCATTGATTGTGGAACTTATTTAGAAAGTTGATAAGTATTTCATGCCCGGTTACAGTTCTTATATAACGCGTTTCTTATTGCACTCATAAGCAATCCTCATTCCCTATTATCTCTTCTCCCTTTATTTATGTATTTATTTACTATTATTATTTTGTTCCAGGGCTCTCCAAGAGTGTTTTACTGCAGCTTCTCATCACCTGGAATTCTGTCTTCCTAGTAAACAGTGCTAGTTTCCACCTTTTTTTTTTTTTTTTTTTTTTTTTGTTTACCAGCATTGGTGCTAGTTTTCTATCTACACTAACAGTTACTTGTCTCTAGACCCAGTTTTTATTTCTCAGGATGTAACCGTATGAAATGATGAGCACCAACACCCAGAATAATGAGCATCAGCAACGAAATGCCAGCTTGAGGGGGATGTTGGTAAGTGTTGAAAATACAGTGACAGATACTGAGAAAAGTTGAGTTTAAGAGGGAATACTAGCATACTTTGGTATTAGCTTCATGCAATTTTGACTCAGCTATGTTACATTCTAGATTCCAAAACAAAACACTGTTTAACTACATTGAATCCCTGTACTTGAGAACCTCAACCGCTTGCAACTTATAAATCCTGCAGATCTCCGAAATCATACATTTACTCAGGCCATTATCTTTGTCTGCATGCCGGACAAGCGAATCAAGTTGTGAGGATGCCTTCAAAACCTGGCAATACATTGGGAATGCAATGACAATTACAAGAACACCTCATTTCACATTCACTATCAGCTTCAACAACAAATATATGCCACACACACAACTACTTCAATGCTATATCCACCACATGAGCACAAGGAGGATGCAAAATATACTACATTGTCTGGGTTTAAGTTTATGCAGGGGATATAGCTCTACTGAAATTAGATTCCCAGAATACTGATTTAAATGAAGAAAATTCCCACATATTTTCTTGCCTAATTTTTTTCCCCTATGATCTTCATGCAATCCAAATCAATAGTCAACCTTAAACAAAGTGCTTATTAAGATAGATCAACATAACTCATGACATAGCAATTAGAAAAATGTGGTAATGATACCCAATAGTGGCAGATGTTCACGCCAGAGCTTACCCATGAAGGAGCAAGCAATTTGTTTGTTTCACGCTTAGATTTGTTGTGCTCATCTTCACTTGCCATCGTAATAGAGATAGCCAAGTTCTGAGACTCCGAAAGATTTGAGACTAATAGAAGGAGCTTCTCACTTCCCTGCAGAAACAAAGTAACCATATAATAGATGAGAAAATGGGATTCATGAGGGGTGATGAGAAAAATGGTGGGCAAAAATTAACTTTAGAGTGAAAAAATATAAGCTCTTACAGTAGCCAACAAACTTTTATATTCCCTGTTATAAAAACACTAGGAACAAAGGAAGAACATGAACAAACAAAATCCAACATTTCAATATGGTGGCCCTGATTAGCATTAGTAGCTGAAATAAAACGCGATGCAGGACCCAAGTAAAAAGTGTTGTAATGGGTTAAGGTTTTACTAACAGTGGCCTGTTCTCATAGATGCTTATGTAAGTGATTTTTCCACACGCATTAGCATTTTAAAAAATCACGTTGTAACTATAAACTTTCGCAAAATATCAAAAACTTATAACATGGTGAATGCCAGGTTGACCTGCAGAGCTCGCCAATGAGAGTACGTGCGAAATAAGATCCAAAAGAATGGGATGTTAGGCAGAGGCAAAACCTATACAAGAGGGAAAACATGTGAGGACATGTCACTAAGCACATTTGACAAAGAATATATACAAATGCATGCACAAAATTCTGGAACTAGCATACTTACAGAAAATGCAAATGTCAGTGGAAGCAAAGAAACTGAACCATAAAAGTAATTCTTGTGAATGATGGTTCCCCTGCTAACCAGATAATATATTTCAGAAACATTACACTTGTAGAAAACTGATAAGTACAAATTAAATGCAACTTCAAACCACCGCTTTAAGAAAAAAAGCAATATATATAATTATTTGAACTAACAACAATAAAGAATCGATGAGATCGTGTCTACACGTCTCTAGCATAAAGAATTCTAGGCCATATTTATTTATTTATTTATAGCGTAGCACCAGCTATTTCTATCAGTCTATCATTATCATTCATTACACATATTGGCTATTGGTGTTCATGGAAAATAATAGCAATAAAGACATCAGTAATCTCTGGCTATAAAACAGCTTATCCTATTTCACCCAAATTGAAGTCATTTCCACCAAAAGATTTAACAACTTATAGGAAAAGATAAATTATTGGTTAATTATCATTAGGCATAATAGATGTAAATTTCCACAATTCACAAACAAAGATTCCACTATTAATGTTTCGGGCATTTGAGGCCACAAAAGATTATAAATTTCTAACACCATTTAAAGTTCAATTAATATGCCAAATAACAATGACAGAAACCATTACCTCCTCGCAATATGCCATAACCTTCGACGCACCAGCCGTGCATTTAAGCTGCAATGTTTTGGAAATTTAATATGAAGCACCAAAAGAAACCTAGAAGCAATTGGGATGCTGATGATTAAATTCGTGTTATGCATATATCCCGTCGTAGGGTGAATTACCCATGTGCAAGATATAACATTATCGCTACAATAGAAATCCTTACCAAAGCTAGAAAGAGCCAATAGCATGACTCAGCTGAAGACGTTCTCAAATGCCGGAACAAACATAAGGTGACTGAATAGAGAAATAAAGAACATGTATTGGCCATAAAAGAAAAAACGTTGTATAGAATAAATGTAAGTTGAACGTGAAAACGTTGAAAGTTTCATAGTTGAATAACAAATTTAATTCTTATCTGTATATATACATTTTATAAATTGTTGGGCTGCGATTTTGTTTAATTTAATTTCTGCAGCTAAAGAAAATAAAAGTTAAACATATGCAGGTGAGTTAAAGAGAGAAGAAAGAACCGGACCTTGAAGGGTAATTAACTTCAAGATTAGTAACCTCCTTAGATATGGATTTTAAGAATATCTCAGACGGCTTAACCCGTGCCAACAGCTTCAACCCCAACCTACACCAACAAGAAATTAGATATAAACCACCATCCCACAAAAAAGAAAAAAGAATAAAACTTGTAAATATACCCGTGAATCTTGTTCTTTAAAGATCCTTGAGGAGCCATCTCCAGACCCAACCACGCTTTATTCATCTACAGAAAGAAACCAGATGAAATGAAATGAACATTTGAATAAAAGAAAGAATGGAAGAATGGTTTTGCTGAATGGAAACCTTGAGAGAAATGAAATCAATGAGGAGTTCAAGATGGTTGGAGTTTTTGGACGAAGAGACTTGGTGCCACAGTTGTTTGAAAGTGGAGGGAGTAAGCGATGAAGAGGTTTCAGAAACGGGAGGTTCAATGGATCTGCTAAAGCACCAGTTCCTCCCTTTTACCGGGAACACAACCAATCTCGCTCTCATCGCTCCGTATATTCTAACTTCAACAATAAAATACAATACAATACGAAACTCCCTTCTTTATATAGACCAACTCAACCCAATTCACAGGCTGAAACCGCGGGCAGCTACTTGTACACTGTTTACCCTCTTTCGTGGCGAGCTATGTAGATTGCCACCCACCATTTGTCATTTCTGCACAACCCACCTTCCCCTCATACGACGTGTCGTTTATGCCACGAACCTGCCAGAGACAAGTCGTTTAAGTAACTAATTTCTGAATCAGAAGCAGCCAACAGTGTACGCATTTAACCTATGATGTGAATGTTTGTGTGATCATCCACTGAACGATTCTTGAAATTATTATATGAATCCATCGAGTAAAATAACATGGAAGCTTCAAAGATGATTAACATGAACTCGTTACAAATGAAATAAATGTAATACAGCACACGGATTTTAATTTTTAAACGGTATTATGATACAATGAAGTGAAAAAGATTACACAAAAATTCAGATTACAAACTGCTATTACCATACACTACTACAATAGTTGCCAACAAATTTCTGCACCAGACGAACAAAGATAAGACGAAGTAACTTGATTCTCAGAATATAACAATGTGTCAATTCTGTATCTTCTTCATTATTCGTCTTCAACTATGAAGTTGGGATCTTCTCCTTGGCAGAGATATTCATCACACACTGATGCTGATCCCCAACCCCTCCGCAGGCGCAAGATATCCTCGGTGAAGGTAGATCCAGAGGCTCCAATGAACACACTAGACAAACCACATATTGTCTTATCCAACATAGCTTCAACCTTCAGTTAAAAAAATCCAATAAATACATGTACACAGATTATAAATATCAATCATTTATGTGATTTAACATAAAAAAAAAAACTAGCAAACTATTTTGCATTGGCAAATTTCTCATTGCGAGCTGCGCCCACATTGAAGATTCTCAAAGCGCCGCTGGGGAAAGTTGGATCCCCTAACTAATAACAAATAAACCAAGAGGCACTCCCTAGCTTGACAATTAACTCTCCAAGAGGATTCACCAAAAACCAAAAAGACCCAAATTTCATTGAAATTAAGGGCAGTCAGAGAAGAGCATCACTGCAAAGCTCATCTCACATCAAGAACAACCCTTCCAAAGAATTTGCACATATAAATAAAAATTAAATGGGCAAACCTGAGAAGACAAATTCTGACCAGAAAGAATCCTCTCGGAAAAACACCCATTTACAGAGAAAAAGAGTTGTAGTATAATTTCACCTGTGGGTCGCCCTCAAGATTATGTCTATACAACAAAGCATCCCATTTTTCAGCTGAATTACGTGCAGGCCGCTTAACAAGTGGTATAGTCTTCCCATTCACCACAATTAGTGACTGAAGCAAACTAGTTTCACTTTCTGCCGCATCTGTTGAAAGGTATATAACTGGTGCATTGGCCCTTTCAACAATCCGAGTGATACAATCTGCAGCCTGAGGAATGGGGTAAAAGCAACTGGGCTTTTTAGCATTGCTGTCAAAATAAGCAATTCTGGTTAGGAAAACAACAACTTCAATGACTTCTCAGCATGAGCAGACAGACGTGCTTAAAAAGGATACTCATGAGCCACAAAACAAATACCCAATTAATAATATGCATATTACTTATTCAAAAAAAAAAATTAATAAAATGCATATTAACTGGAACATGAAGGAAATAAGAAAATGCACCACCTTAAATACCAATTCGATTGATAATTTCATAGAAAAACAATTATTGACAATGCTTTCCCTAAAAGATGTACATACAACAATTCCAACTAAAACAAACTGGTAATAGCATCATCTATTAAAAGTAAACAACCTATTTTCAACACCATAAGTGGAACTGAGAATGAAGTCATTGACGAGCATTAAACTTGAATAAATTATATATACCTTTTCTTCCACACATTCTACCCATGAAATTACAAAGAACTACATGTTTCATTTGACAAACATCAAGTGTTAGGGCACACCAGGTAATCTAACCTCTATTTTTACATAAAAAATGTAATTAATGGTTCAAATGATTTGTTAGATTAAATTTACATGCTTCTAATACATTAATCAGTAACAGTTTTGGTAAGAAAGTAGAAAAGCATACCAGAATTTCAAAAATCCATGCCTACGAAAATGAAGAGCGATGAAATTACTCCCCAAGAAGGTCTGAACAAAGCGCTGGGCAGTAAGCAAAATAAGCCTACTGGGTTCAATCAAAGTCTTACACTTGTGAGCAATGGGACCGCCTGGCTGCATAACCCAATCTCTCTCAACATCGGCATAAAACACATCCCCAATGGCAATCACAGCATCATCTGTCTTAAAATTTGCCTCAATATCCTGAATTGTCTTTTGACTTGGCTTCTTGATATCCTCCTTCCAAGGAGTCTCAATCTTGCCTATAGTAAGTTCTAACTGTTTCAACTTCTTCATATGCTCATCATCAATATAGCAGGGCTGTGGCGAGGAGAAATAACATATAAATTTCTCAATGTGGAGATGATTTGTTCTCAATTCCTCAAACTCTTCAAATGATATCACTACTTTTGTACCCGCACATTTATTTATATGCTCGATATCTAAAACTCTACTGTACTGATAATCAAACCGAGAACTGGGCATCACCAAAACACGACCTAAGACAGCAGCGAAAAACATATGCTTTTCTAAGCAAATCAAATGGTTCGACATTTGGCCTGACAAACAAATCGCGAACAAGTATTTACCCGCCTTTGGCTTCCATTCAATGGTTCTTTTATTGGCAACCCACAAATCATTCTTTCTACAGCTATTGAAACCAAAAAGTGGGTTCCAAGCATCTTCGTTTTGAGAAAAATTTGAAACTTTATGAGGAGATAAAAGAACTTGTTGGATCTGTTTGTTCAACGAAATCTGATTGAGAAGAATAGATTTAGCGTCTTGAAAGAACGGAATAGAATTATTACTATCACTAGTACTATTGATATTAAAAAATGAATGGTTCCATATGGAGACGAGCTGAGATTGTTGCTGCTTAAGTAAATATAAAGCGCGTAGCTCAGACTCGCGCAGGGAGTCGGTGATGGAATCGACTCTGAATTTAATGTTCGCGGGGAAGAGACTCCGGAGATCGACGGAGAAGTAAAGGATAAGGATGAGGAGGGGGAGGAAGATAGCAAAGAGGTACCTTTTATTAAGATTGCTGAAATTTAAACGGGAACGACATCGTGTTGAGAGGGCGGAGTGGTCAATATGCAATGTGGAATGCGGGTGGAGATGGCTGTGCTTGGTGTCGTTTTGATGAATCAAAGTCTCGCGATCTTCGTCTTCGTCGGATGAATCTCGGTCCATTTCAGATGTTGCTCAGTCTCTCTGAGTGTATGTGCGCGGTGGTTAAGAGGAAGAAGAGATGTGAAGTAGCCCACGAGGAAGTAGTTAGCAAGTAACGATTATCGGTCGGTGGGGGAAAAGGACCTGTTACTGTCCAGCCCAGCCTGGCCCAGCCCATCTGGACCAAGTAATCTATTACATTTCAATTCAAACAGTGTCTGCTGCCCTACAATGGCAATCACTAGTGATAGACCTACACTAGACTGACCACACCTACCCATTCAAGTTGTAACATTGAATGGTGAAATGAAGTAACACATGCACTACAATGGCTTACAAGCTAAAAAGCAAGATTGCTCTGCAATCAACATCTTCAGATTTACAGAATTATGCTCCTATTCTATCACTTCAACAAGCCTTCCACGAACCCACTTTCTAGTCATACCGTCTGGTTTTGTAGTTGTTTCCTCTTCCACACTGTGAACCTTTGCTCCATTTGGTTGAAGATTCTTTTCATATTTGTGGCTTCCGTTTGCTTCCAAATGGTCAAGGTGCTTTGCTGAATCTGGCTTCCTTATTAGGCTCTCCAAATTGAGTGTCTGCAAACTATATTCTTTTAAGTTTTCACCAACAAGTTCGTCCCCATTCAGTTTGTCAGGCATTGAGAAGCTACCAAGGTTGAAAGCCTCATCTTTACTTGGTAGTGGTTGAGTTCCGTTTACTTCTACATGTTCTGGTTGGCTAAAACTTCCATTTTGTGTCTCTATTTCCTCTTTGACCGTGCTAACTAATTCAGCGAATCCACCATTTTCAATGTTGGATGTGACCTTCCCCTTTTCTATGGATTCAACTGACTGAACTGCTTCAGCTATTAGCCTTCTGGTTTCCATGAGGGAAGCTTGAGCAATAGGGCTCTTCATGGCAGCAGCCTCAAGGGCTTTTGCAGCCATCTCTGCTTCAACAATTAATAATCTGCAAAACGTCATATAACATTAGCATAGATTTCTAAGGTGATGACACTGCAGTATGTCAGTGAGGAACACCTGCCAAATTAATTTAGATTAATCTTTTTGAAGCAATGACATCAGACCATCAAGCTAGTTCACTTTGAATTTCTCTTCATAATCTGCATCCCATATAATCTGATACCATAGAGGAGTGCAAGAATAAACCAACCTTGCTCGTTCAATGGCTTCAAATTTCTTCAATTCTGCAGCAGCTCTTTGTGCTCTGATGTTCTTTATCATCTCCAGCTTGGAAGTCACAGAAGGATCCTTATACAAGGGTGTATTATGTCTCTTCAATTTCAACCTCTCAATTCGGCTTGGAGGCTCCATCATGAGAGAAATATCTGTATCAATATCATTTTTCTTAGCAGACTTTCGTCTTCTAGACTGCCCATCGCCACTTGGCTTTCTCCTAGATTCTCTTTCAGCTCCAGCTGAGATGCCATGATACTTTGCCAGCCCAGAGCAAACCCGCTCCCGGTATGTCTAGGGGAGAAAGAAGATAAATTATCAGAAGAGATAAGAAGTAAAAATCATTTTACCAGCCTTTCTGTTAACATACTCATCTATTTTGTATCAGTGTAAGCCAACAAAGCACACATGACAAAGGAAGCAAATTTCTTGCCAAATTCAAGGCAGACTATAACAGTACAAATCATATTTACCATGTTCTAACCTACACAGATATTTTATTTTGCAAGAAACAAGAAAATCAGTTATATCAGAAAGAATGGTTTACAAGGGAGGGAATATATTGTTTTCATCATCTCCTCCTGATTAGACAATATTGGACAAGTAAAATTTAGTTTCACTTTGGATCTTTTAAAAAGAATTCATGTTCAGAGCCAACTTCGATTTGAGTAGGAATATCTTCCCAAAGCTAGTTTTTGCAGACGGGACTAGGTCTGACAAAAGTGAGCTTGCACTCTGTTTTACCAAATTATTCAACAGCACATAATCCTATATCAAGTGTTTCTTCAACCTAATTCACACTGTGATACTATGTTCCTTGAACTCAAAAACTGTGCTCATGTACATGAGTACAGTCACTGTTTTAATATGCCTCATCAAGTAAGAAAACATGTCATTCAAGCATCACAAAATGTTAATTACCGGATCAGCCCATTTAGCAGCAATTGCTGCAGCAATTTTCTTTCTTTGCTCAAGGGACTTTGGAGCTCTCTTGCTACCTTTTGGCCTAGGCATAGATTTCCTTTGTTCAACACTCTCCAACCACTCCTGCTTAAGCTGTTCATCCAATATCTTATAAGAATTCCATTGCAACTCTTCCTCTTCAGCAAGACCCCTTCTAGAAGCTTCAGCAATCAAGTTTTGCCACTCAAAATAGCAATGTTCCTGCACTGTCAACTTCTCTCGGCGTTTTTTCCACCCCATACGTACCGCAACCCCAATTTTTTTCCTTGTCTCTGCACTGTAAAGGGGCAAAAGAATTTGTTCAGAGGTATGAAGATAAAGTGAAAATTAAAGTTCAAAACCTCACAGCTCCAATGGCATTCTTTGGAATCACAAGTAGAAGGAAATATTGAACCATATAGAACTCGCCATGCTAATGGTAAACAAAAATCTTATCAAGGTAAAAATGGCTTGGTACCCACCTCTGAGCATGTCCAAGATTAACTAACTTCATTTTGACCTGCGTTGCCAATTATGTTGTCAGAACAAGCAATTTTAAATGCAATTGAAATTGTGACTTCACTTAAGCATCAAAACAATTAAAATCATGACTATACTTAATCATGCAAACAAGAAAACCTTTCTTTTACCCCATCATATACGTTATTTAACAGCTATGACATTATTAAATAACACCTTTACTTTATTCTTTGAAATGCTAAAAATACCATGCCTAAAAATGATCCATCAAGACATGAGAACGATAACTAAATACAAAGCCCAAGGTGCAACATTAATCAAAATAGTGAGACCTTGAAACAACTCCAAGAAGTGGTTTCAACAGCCAAATGATGGACACCTGAAACTGCCCATTCCAAAGCTACAGTGATTTAAACATACAAAATTTTAGTAGGAAAAAATAAATCATTTAATTTCTGATATTTTAGAGAGTGATTGCAATGTGTAAGTGTTAATCATCTCGACTACAAATAATTTGGATTGTGTTTGGGGTGGGCAATACATCACTATTGTCTCAAAGTGACAACCTAGGGTTATAATAATTAATGAAAGATAATCTAGGGTTCTAATAATTAATCAAAAGGGGGTGTCATCTCAAAATCATGATCCAAACATTGAGCAGTGGTGTGATTGATTTCCTGCTAAGAATTTGAAGGGCATACTAAGTGATAACATAAAATTATTCTTACATGACATCACCTTTGGATCCTGCATTGCAATCCTTGTTCTCTCTCTGATCCGATGAAGGGTTTCTGAACATGAACCAAATACACAGAGTGAATGATGCAAACATATGGAGAAAATTGACAAAATGTCATGAGTGCATTACTACCAGCACTGTGTTTCTTTCCTTTGTTCCATGGTGTGTTTCCTTTATTTGCCTTAGAAATTCTCATCCTTCTCAATCGTTCTTTCTCATCCAATTCAGTAGAGTCTCCATTAGACAACTGAAGCTGAGATGTTGATGGACTCGAATCCATGCCCCGCATTGTATTCTTTTGTTCATCTTCCTTATGAACCAAAAACTCAGGTTCAAGGGTAGCAACAGCAGTGATCAGGAGTTTACCTCCTAGTGTCTCAAGGTGTCCGAAACTATAATATGTTTTTTTAGGTAATTGGAATGATCTTGACGAAAAGCAAAGTCTCTTTTCATCTCCAGATAAAAAATTACTTGACAAGAGTTTAGCATGAGCAAGGGTTTGAACCCTTAGTGGACTCAGATGATTTTGCAAAGAAGACTGAGCAGTAGCAATATCTGTTAACAAGTTACAGAGGAGCTAACTCATTAAGGCCAAGGACTAAACATCAACAAGCTAAACTATAAGCTATTTATTTTGGTAATAAATCCAAGAAAAATACAAAGCAACAATAAACCCACAATCATAACCACACAAACTCATGAACCAAAGCTACATAGATGAACCAAAATGAAAAATTAGGCGACAAGCTCATAACTTCTGCTGTTAATGGAATAAGAAACAATATTATAGAAAGGGAAACTTTATGCTGCACGTTCTAAAATTTACTGAATGTCATGCTTAAGACCCACATGGAAAGAATTTGTAAATTCATTTGATAATTGAAATGAAACAACAATGATGAAGAAAGAAACAGAGAAGAATGAAGAGAGTACCTAATAAAGGCATGGACGGGAGCTCATTCAGAATCCAAAGCAAATGGGTCACTGAGTTTCACTGAAACAACATGAATAATATGGTTGAGTGAAAGTGAGCAACTAGAGTAGCAGTGTAGTTATAGTGAAGAGAAGAATTCTGAGAGGCAGAAAGCCACGTCAACCCGAAAGCGATACTTACTGTAATATCTGCAGAAGATGATAATGAATCAAAGCCCATTTAGCTCTTCACTGTATTTTCTAAAGGCTGGCCCAAGTGTCCCCTTATTCTTGGTGGACCATGATTTCTTCAAAAGAGACAAACCACCCACTTGCTTAACGGTCCCGTCTACCATTTGTATTTTGTAACCATATATAGTTTGAGGAAGTTAAAATCTAAAACAGTAAAATTGTATTAAATGATTTTTATGAAGAAAGTAGTTTTGGCAGGCAGTAATCCACCTTTGAAAAGGTATTTAGATCTATTATGCATAAATGTAATCTAAGTTTCTTTTTATAAATGGAATATAGGCAGGCACTAAGAGTCAAATGTGAGAAATTAAGAATGGACAGGTAGCTACTTTGACAAAACATTTGCCTGCGCAGCCGTGCCTTCTCTGATCAACGACTGACTCATCTTTTGTGTATTGATTTTTCTTTTTCAACTAGGCTTGCAGTTTGGCTCTTCATAAACGTTTAAATTTTAAACCCAGTCTTCTCAATACTCATCTAAGAGTCAATAATAGTCTTCATACTAACCTTGGCTTTAACAGTCAAAATCCTGCAGAATATATATATACAGTATGTATTGAGGGAGAGTATGTATTCCATTCAGATTATCTGTCAGTATTATTTCATCAAGATATTACCAAAGCAACTGAGACAATGGTGATCTGTATTACTGCAGCAGTGATGTTCATGGCAATGCTTACAGTTTGCTCATTCCATTTATATAACGGATGGTTTGGACAGTCACAGCCAGGTGGTAACAACCAAGTCCACAAAGAAGATGGCAACACCAAAATTGACGTTGAAATTGACTGTACGGTGTGCCTCAACAAGGTGTTACGAGGTGAACCATTTAGGGTTCTACCGACGTGTCACCATGGTTTCCATGCTGACTGCATTGATGCTTGGCTCAAGTTGCATTCAACATGTCCTCTTTGCAGGGCTGATGTTCCTTGCAGCCAGCCAGCTCTTAAGCTTGAGGGTCTCGTTTCTTGGTTGCTGTCTTCGTTAACGGGTGTAAGTAACTGGATGGAGGTTTGTTTTAACGATGAGATGAAGACGGCCCTTTGTGCCGATTTTGGAAGTTTATCTTGAATATTTTTACCCGCAAAAAAGTATACACATTCTTTAACACTAGTAAAAATTCTCATATAATGATGTTTGAAAAGGTAGCTCTTTGCTGAATTGTAATTTCAATTATTCATATCAACTGAAAAAGAGCTACAAGTATTATCATATATATTGTTCTAAGACTGGTATAATTTCTCCAGGGAAAGCCTAAACGATTAACTTTCTGCTAATTTTTTATACTAGCTTTCAAATTAAATCATTGATTTACCCTTTTTTTTTTTTTTTTTTTTTTTTGTGTGTGTGTGAGGACATAAAACATCTTCATAAATTAATATATATTTAAATTACAAATTTTTATTTTATTTAAATAATTAAAATTTAAAATTTAATCAACATAACTATGAGCTCTCTTGTTAATCCAACAATCTATTAAGCTCCTTGCATAAATTCTGTAGTCTTAAAATATAAAAAACGAAATCTAGTTTTATCACTAAACAAATCATCATAGCTAAACTTTAGTCGAGGGTGTCGAGCTAGTTTGTCAAATATTTAAAATTCAATATTTTGCAATTCATTATCTTCGACTTTCACACCTTGCTCCCAGGGAAATCACCCTTACACTTCATTTATTTCATTCATTGTTGTTTTTTCAGTTCAATTTGCAATGTAGACGACACGAGAAAATGTGTGCGTGCAAGGAAATTGAGACTGAGCAAAAGAGATTTATGTTTTTGCGGATAGAAGAAATGTTGGATACCATCCAAAAGTTGATTTTTTATTTAAAAATTGTTTTCACCATCCAAGTGTCAACTTATACTACGTAGACTAATTTATACCATTGATTTATGACCATAAAATTTGGCTAATGCATTGCATCTACCAATTCCTCCTTTTATGTATTTCTTCCTACCACATGTTGACTCCTTGCAGATAACCGACACCACAGAATTTTTGAGATTTTCATTTCGGCTAACCTAATTAATATCCAAAAAAAAAAAAAAATTTAACATTTTGCAACTTATGCTATTGTTAATTAAAATCTATTTGATTTTAAAAACCAAAAATAATTTATTTTTAAAAATCATAATCTTGGGCTAATAATTGACAAAAAGATTTTATCTGGGTACAATCTTGAAAAGTTGATGCTCCGATGAAAGTATGATGTAATCTTAAAAATAAATTATGATGGTAAATATGTTGAAAACAACACATATAACACTCTTTTTTAGAGGTTTATTTTCTAATACGAATGTCAGTCGAAAAAAAAAAAATCAGTTACTTAAAACATATAATCAAAACTATCTAAACAAAAATAATTATACTTAAATAAAAACTTCAACATCCATCACTAAAATAAATCAATATCTAACATATCATGCAAAAGGTGTGAAATCATCTAATGTAAAGGAGAAATCCATAAATAATGTACAATAAACATTAATCATCATAACAAATCCCTTTCATGCCACCACTTAGCTGACTATTTATAACCACCATTTATAATCTAATGACGAAACATAGAAAAAGAAATGAGCAAGAGATAAACATTCAATAAGTGAACGACTATCTAAGGGTCTTACTTTTTCATAATACTTAGTCTCCCTTCTTTCTTAGCTTACATATTATTTTCACATAGTTCTTATCATTTAAGATAATCACTAATATCCCCAACTATGATGACATGATATGCAATGTATGCTGAAAATCATTTTAAACATTATGAAAACATTTACAAAAGATTTTTTGAAATCTTAACTTTACTTACTAAGCTGATTAGATTAGATTGAGATATAGATTTGACACTCTAGTCATAAGTGAAACATAAACTCATGCAATCTCGTTTTCATATACAGAAAACATAATTGAACTAGTAAACACCCTCTTATGGGCAACCTTATTGCAAGTGTGAGCATAAAGACTCTTATAAGTACTCTTTTGTAGTAACCTTTGTGAAAACATATAAATTGTAATGAGAAAAATGTGCTTTTGTGGATGTTTGTAAAACTATAAATGATATATTTCCTATGTCATAGATCACACAACATATGACTTACATGCTCATCTATCCTGCTTTTATATCATATATTGCTTAAGGATGCATAATAACTTAACAAATAGTCATATTTTTACATAAAACTCAAGGAATAACTTACTAGAATGGGCATTCATATAATTGTAATGGTCATCCTATACCTCTCTACAATAGATATTCTCTTATGGAATAACCGTCATGGAATGGGTGTACCAAATACTAGAATAACTGTTCTTTACCATACATCAAAACAAGTATTCTAACAAATTTTCATATGACCTAAAATGTTTAGAACAACCATTCTTGTCCTTGGAATAGACATTTCATCATGATTGTTCTATAGTTTTGTAGTCCTATCAAGCCTTTTTTTTTTTTCCTACAATTCCATTCTTAATTTCATTAATTCATTCGATATAGAGATTGTCTAATCTCCCTCTCTAATATTTCCATTCATACAACACTAGATCAAGTCTAAACATATATTAAATCTAGTTCATCCATCACATAAACTCAATATCTTAATTATAAAGATATCAGCATGATTCTATCATCACAACATTCATTATATCATTGATAATTTAATCAAGAGTAATACTTAATCAAATTTAATATCACCCAATCACAATTTCATGTAAAAACACATAAAATTATTAATCATGAGCAAGGGAAGCTTTTACTTACTTGTCCTCTATAGATAAGTAACAATCTTCTAACTTGATGACTTAAATCTATTGATATAAAATGACTAGTTGGAAAATCTTGATCTGAAACCTTCTATGAAACTAAAATATAATATAATGTGTAAACATGCATACATAACCAAGTTTCTTTATATAAAATTTCAACTTGTAATAACCATAATAGGCATCACAACCCTTGGATGAGCATTTTATTGAAATGATTATTGCCAACTTAAAATCATGCATCCTTCTCTATTAGGACCACATTCTCAACTATTGAATGAGTGTTCCATCTACTAGAAGGACTGTTCTTTTCCTTTGTCAACACCTAACAAAATTGTCAACTTAATTTACTAACATGCATAACAATCTTTGAACTCATGATTCTATAATTATACAAAAAAACCAAATTACCCTTAAAATGTACTTGTAAGTGTTATAATATATGACCTTCCATGGTCATTTATATTAGATAGGTGTATCAAAATGGATCAAAGGATAGTAGGTGTAGTAAGAAAATCATGTTAAACCATGATCTACCTAATAATAATAATAATAAACTTCTTTTCTTATTGGTCCTTCACAATTTAAATAGAAAAAGGATATTGTCAAACTTTAAACAAATTCACAAACTTAAAACCAACCTAGGCATCATTGCACAATGTGAGATGTCCAACTAATAATGGTGACATACAATTACAAATATCATAATTAAAATTACATGTTCCAAATCACTAAGTTGTAATCAATTGCACAATATACATTATCAACCATATATAGAATGATATTTATCAAATAATGTCAATAAAATTATAACATCAATTTACATGCAAAATTTCATAAAAAAAAATAAACAAAACAAACTTAACTCATACTGACCTAATGAATAAAAAAACTAAATAACACTTGTATTGACAAGATGTTCTTTAAACATAGTAGGCCATAATTAGAGTTGATATATAATTCATGTTAATAAATCATGTTTATGTCATGTGTTTTTCGTGTTATGAGTCAAAAGATACTCAATTTGAACATAATTCAAATAAGAATCATATTAAAAATCATACCTAAACACAACCTATTTTGTGAACCAGTTGACACAACACAACCTATTTAACCTATTTTAGAAACTGGTCGTGTCATGTTATGTCATAAGAAAACATGTTTAAACCTATTTAACTCGCTTGACCCGTTTTAAGATGAAACAACTCATTTACATTTTTTTCATTTATCTGTGACCTAAATAGACCCAACATGACCCATTTTCCAATTATAATCCGAAAAGGCATATCCATACATAATAAAAATAATCCAAAATATAACATATTCAACACAAGAAAACTAAGTACTAGGAGTAGTTTTGTCCTAAACAACAATAAAATTCAAGATGGTAAAAAAAAATTTTAACTAGAATAAATCATAATCCTTACAACATTTTCTCCCCTTGCTTGATGACAGAATTACTCAAGAAGAATCACGATGTATTCTTTTGTTGCTAGACTTCAACCTTTTTCTTTTGCCATAACTTGCCAAGGGGACTCTCAATGTTAGAAAGGATATATTAGAACAATATTTTCAACCTATTTATTTTTCCATAACCTGCTAATAATAAATTTTAACATTGTCCACAAAATTAAACCAGAACAAATCATAATCCCTATAACAATTTGTAACACCCGCAAATATGTCTTAGGAGTACTTTAGTCATTTCTTAGGCTTAGAATTTGACTTTAGCTTAGAGTTGACTTAAGGGTAGTCAAAATGTGATTTTTAGGCTCATACATAGTTGTGCATGTAACATCTCGAGATTTTTTCAGTTAGAGAATAGCCTTAATGAGGTAGGAGGGTAGAACAGTCTTTTTGGTTACTTTATATGCAACTTATGGAAGGAGCACGATCGTGCATCTTAGGACACATGTCCATGCGTCTCTTTCCCATCATACACGCCCGTGCATGTTTGTTGATATATAAAGTAACATTTTTTTCCTTCACCCATTTCAATTCTCACCCATTTTCTCTTCATTTCTCTCTAGTTAACTCTGGCTAAATTGCGAGAGAGATAAGCTAGCTTTTAGAAGCCTATCCAGCCAAGATTTAGCGATAGATTGTGAGATTGAGTCCATTAGCAACTCTAAGTAAGTATTTTCTTATGTCTTTCCTTATTTTTAGAGTATATAGCTTCTTAAATAGATTATTCAGTAATGTCAACATGTGTCCAATTTATTAGCATGATTATAAAATGATGATGATAAAATAGAAGAGAGATTTGGAGGTAGAAGTATGCTTAGTTTCCCTTGATACATGTGTGTGTATTTAAGAGTTTAGAAATATGTTAGGTTGTATTCACTACAAGAAATTTGTTTATTGTGACTAAATCATTGTGACAAAGATAAATTTTGTCACTATAAATATCTTTATTATGACCAACTTTTCTTTTTATAACTATTTATATGTAGTAGATGAAATTCTATAAACTTATTGTTACGGTCTTTAATTTCGTCACTATATATGCATTTATTATGACAAAAAAAATCATTTCATCACTATTTATTTGGAGGGAAATTTTGGAGCCAAAACGACTAGATTATTATGACAATAGTATTATGATGAACATTAATTTTATCACTTAAATGTTTTTATTGTGATAAAAAAAATCATATTGTCACTATTTATTATAGAGTAAATTTTTGGAGTCAAAACAGTTTGTTGATAATGACGAAATATTTTGTCAAAATAAAATAATAGCATATTATAACCAATTTTTTTGTTATTTCAGTAATTTTTTTTGTGACTAAACTAATTTATCATAACTTATAGTCACTATTAATTTAGAGGAAAATTTTTAAGTCAGTACATCTTGGTTATTTTGACTAATTTTGTTACCACAATAATAATTTTATCGCTATTTATTTGTCACCCATTTCTAGGGTTAAATTCAAATCGAACCGAATATGAACATGCACATATTCGTGTTCGAACTCGTTTTGTACAGTTTAGGTTCATGTTCGTATTCACCAAATTTTTTTATATTAAAGTTTGGGTTTGTGTTCGTGTTTGGTTCGTATAACTTAATTCGTGTTCAGTTAGTATTCGTATTCGGTTTGTATAATTCGTATTTATATTTTATTAAAAATTATAATTAATACAAATAATTAATAAAATATAATTAAAAAATTTTTAATTTAAGTTTGAGTTCGTGTTTGTGTTTGGTTTGTACAACTCATATTCGAGCTCATATTCATTGATTTTTAAAATTATAGTTCGTATTCGCATTTGATTCGTATAGTTCGTGTTCAGACTTGTATTCGCTGATTTTTTAAATTATAGCTTGGGTTTTTGTTCATGTTCGTGTTCGAACAATTTGTTTCAGACTTATTCGAATCGAATTTAAAAACGAATATGAATATATTCAGTTCGAATTCTACCCTACCCATTTTATTTTAGTTAATTAATTTATTTTCCAATAATTTATATAATTTTCAAAAAAAATACATGTTATGAAACCTTTTCTTTAAACAAAATAAAATAAAATAATTTATATAAAATCTCACTGGCAAATTGAAACGACACCGTTTCTCTACACGGTTAAATATCCTGCACACGGTCTCATTCTGTCTTCCTTTTTCCTTCAGTAGTGATCCATCTCGCTCAATCTTTGTGGAAAGCTGTGAAGCGATTTTCAATCTTCAGAGATGCTGTTATCCATCGTCGTCTCCGTCTCCGTCTCCGCCGCCCCTAAGGTACGTTAGCGGTCCCTCTCTCTAATTGCTTTTCTTTCTGTTTTTGCTGCTTTGTTCTTCCGAAAGATCGTGCCCTTAAAATGATTAAAATCTCCCTTAATTTTCGGCTATTTCCTCTTCGCAGTTTCTAGATGTAAGCTTTGAATAAACTGACTTCTCTTTTGTTTATTCAGTTTCACAATTTATATTATTATTTTTAATTCTTCTTGTGAATATACTTAAAAATAGTATTTTTTTGGTTAAGTGTTTTTGTGATTTTGAGTAAGTGTTAGTAAGCGTGTTTTGGAGTTTTTAAATCAAAAGGGTAAAATTTTGTATGAGTGAAAGAGGGTAAAGTTGATGGATTTGTGTTTTCAACTCGGGGAGGAAAATTAGGGCAGGGTTGGTTGGGAAAGTGAATTTTGATGTTTAAAACTATTATGCTTTAAGAAATTTTAAGGATTGTGATGGAAGCTATTTGTACTGCCTACTAGTTAACAGTTCAGCTTGGTAACATAGGAGAATATAGATGTTTTATGTTTAAGATTTGCGGGGAAATGTCAATATTGGGTTTTAGTTGGATAGACTTTTTGTCACTAGTGGCTTCTGTATTATTTTCACTTGGGTTAGATATTTGAATTCTGGGTCTTACTATGTTACAATAATAGATTAGTTAACAGTGTGAATATGGTAAAAATGAGTAGTTGTGGGCTTTATTTTGCTACAAATATGTTTTTGTTACAAATCCTCTTAAATTGTTGCACGTACAATGTTACCATAGGCTAAACTTCCTGCTTGCTTATTGTGTCCTTTTATATAAATTTTTGAATTACAAGGCTGAAATTATTTGTTCAATTATTGATATAGGTTCTTGTTAATTATATCTTGTATAAGCCTAACCTTTTTTCATTAATTGTATTCTGAGCAGCTTAATACTATTCTATGCTGGTGATGAACTGATACAGGATTGGGCTATCTTTGGTTTCAGACGACACATAAGGTAGGGATGCTACTTGGGGAGTCTTCACATCAAGGAACATCTGAGAGTGGTCCCTGGAGTATATCCAAAAAATTTGTGTGATGTTTTAGAAGTCAAAAAAGAGAGTGGTGAAGAAGAAGAAGAGTCTTACCAATAACTAGCAGGCACTGGATTTCATAACCATGAAAAATTTATTGACAGAACTATTGAACTTTTACGTCGAAATGATAGTTCACCAGATGAAGTTGATGTTCATTTTGTATATCAAAAGAAAAGATCTTTTGTGATGGAACTACAATTTTGTCATAATAAATATATTTATTTTAATTAAATTATGAATAAATCAAAAGAAAAGATCTTTTGAGATGGAACTACTACTTGTTAATAGTGATAAATTTGTAATTTGTCATAATAAATACAATTATACTGACAAAACTCATCACAATAACCAAATTATTTTGGCTCCAATGTTTCCCTTCAAATAATTAATGACTTTCTCATATTTTTTGTATAATAAATACCTTTCAAGTGACAAATAAATAGTGACAAAATGATAATTATGATGACAAAATTAGTTGAAATAATCAAGATGTACTAACTCAAAGATTTCCCTCCAAATTAATAGTGGCTGTAGGTTTTAACAAATTAGTTTAGTCACAATATAGAATTACTAAAATGAAGAAAATTGGTCATAGCATGCTATTCTTTTATTTTGACAATATTTCATCACCATCAATAAAGACATTTAAAGTGACAAAAATGGGCGTGTCCTTCACTTGCACGGACGTGCTTCCTTTGTTCTGCACTTTTCAACGGTTATATTTTTCCTATCATGCGCACACACATGATCGTGTGTCCTTGAAGTTTCAGTTCTTTAGGCTTCCAGAAGGCCACACGGTTACACGCACGATACCTACACAATCTTCACACGATCAACATTTTTCAGGTAACACAGGCGTGTGTTGTAGCTGCACGGGCATGTATCTAACAATGTTTTTCGTACACGGGCACGACTGGATCTACACAAGAGTATGCGTCCTCATAACTTGACACACGGTTGTGCGTTCTACATTCCTCACACACGGACGTTTTGCACGACTCAACCAAGACGTGTGTTGTATTCATAGCTTACACACGGTCATGCTTCATTGACACACGATCATGTGCCATGCAATATCTGTAAAAAATAAAACATTTTGTCCTTTTTATCATGTTCAACACATGCATGAACTAGTTAGATATTTTAGCATATATTTTGTATCAATTCAAAATCCACAGGGGTCCAACAATCTCCCCCTTTTTGATTTGATAACAAAACTTATGTTAAAATGCATTTAAGAACAAAATATAAAGTTTTATAAAAAAAAAATCAATAAGCACAAAAAGAATGAAAATATTCAAAAACATTCCTTTAACATATAATTTTAACATATCTAACATGTCTCCCCCATTTTGTTATAAATCAAAAATGTATGTTAAAAAAAAATTTTCAATTTAGCACAAAAACAACTTCCTCCCCCTTTGAAAAATATTTTATCAAATTATGCACACATATGAATTTTCACCAATATCAAATAAATTTTGCTCCCCCTCTTTTAAAGAATATGACACCAATTGTTGATAGAAAACATAAATACTCCCCCTTACAATAACATCCATTTTCAACCAAGGAGCATTCAATTTTCATTTCTCCCCCTTTTTAAAAAGATTTATACGTTAAACTCATTATTTTTAAGTTGAAGAATTTGATCATTAAGCATATAAGGAAGATATTTGCAGAAACTTAAAAAATCATGAAACTGAATCATTTTCTGCAATTTGTGTCATGCACGGTCGTGTTGATGCTGTACACGGGCGTGTATGTCTGATTTCGTGACATGCACAGTCGTGTGTCCTTTAAGCACTGAACCATGACTAGGCAAATGTATCATGCACAATCATGCAACTCACATGCACAGTCATGTATGTAATAGCCCAAAGGTAGAACTGTCTTTTTAGGTTATGAATCCAAGGGGTAAAAGAGAGATTTCCTTAATAGGAAAGAGTTTTAAGTGGGTTCAGGGGTAGAAGAGTCCTTTAGAAGCTTTTTGTAGCTTGTACATGGATATTCTTGAAGAATATTCTGTATATGATGCGAAAGAAAGTGGAAATTGAGATTTTCACTATGCACACGACCGTGTGTCTTGCCAGTTAACCATATATTGTTTTATTTTCCAGTTCGCGTAGTTCCCAACTTATTTCATTTGATTCTCTTTTTTCTTCCCTCAACTCTAGTGAACCCTAGGGTGATTGGGAGAGATATCCTAGCAGTTCAGTTCCAAATTAAAGATCCAGAAGTTTCTAGAGAGAAAGATACAGCTTTTATAGCGAGAGGTAAGTGTTTCCTTACCTTTTTCATTGTGTTCATAGCATGTTTTGTTGTTTTCAGTTGTGAAGAACCATTGTATGCTTGTTTGAAATGTTATCAGCATGCTTGAGCTTTGAGATGGTGAATTATGGATTGATTGAGTGGTTAATTCCATGTTTATATGTGTATATTTTTATATACATGAGTTATATTCTTTATTTATGATATGTGGCGTGATTGAGATAATAATATGATGAATATTTGCATGTTAGCAGTAGTTTTGAGTTTGTATATTTGATGAATTGAAGTGTGAAAGTGTTTTGAGTGGGATTTCTAGGTTTCCATGCATAATCTGTAGATTTTGGGTTAAGCACACAACCGTGTACCCGAGGATGCACGCCCGTGTGGCCCCATTTCTACATGAACACGGTCTTGCATGGCACCCGTGTGTGTATGAAAATTCAGACACACGCTCGTGTACCTGAGTTCACATACTTGTGTGTCCACTCTCAATTCTACACACCCGTGTAAGCAAGATATGAGAGTGTTGTGAGACAGTCACATGCCCGTGTAGTATCAAACATGGTTTTATGCCTTGTATGCACGCCCGTGTGGCTAGCCAAAGTTTGATTAAATGATTCTATAAGCTAGCATGCCCAATGACACGAGTTATACATAGTCTCGTATGCCTTGACATGTCCGTGCACATAGAGACACACGCCCGTGCACCTTAAGAAAATCAGAAAAAGAACTTAAAAGAGAAGCTAAGCCACTCTAAGCTATTTATAAGCACGCATAACTCAATAATATGATGATAAAACAACATATCATGCATGATTATTAACATTAAGCATGACATGCCACATAAGATGTTTCAGAAATATATCTAAGGATCCAATAACATGATTTTAAAGTATAATTATGCGATGTTCCAGACATCAGTTAGGGGTGAGTACGAGATGACACCTATGAGTTCGCACACCTGCTAGAGAGGGAAACCAGTATCCATTAGAGAGGACATGGTCATTGAGCAAGCTCATTAGAGAGAGTGTTGGTTGTGCATCAGTAGATTCAGTAGGATTTGAGCTCACACGGTTAGGGTGTCGAATCCCTATATTTATCAGTCTGGCCAGCATAACAAATATTTTTAGATAAGTACTTTCTGATACAGTTTTCAACTTATACTATATATGTATATATTCAGGATCTTCGGGTCATAGCTTTTATTATCAGAAAAAGTTTTTTAGAAAAAAAAAGTTTTTCAGAAAAGAAGTTTTTCAAGAAATCAGGCCCAATGGTAAGTTTTATAGCTTTCCAGCATACACATGATATCCGTACATACATTTTATGTCATGTACAACATCTTATGAAAAACAGAGCAGAATAAGACAAAAAATAATACATAAAATAGATGCATTTCAGAATATAAAGAGAATCAGAAATAAGAAAATAGTAAAGAAAAACTTTTACATGATGAGTCACGTAGCCAGCTAAGTGTAGGACCTCCGAGTGTTTGAGTTAGAAAACGCTTGTTGAGTGACCTTGTCACTCATTCCTCTTTTCTTATTTCCTTTCTACAGGTCAGTGAGTAGAAAGGGCTGAGCTGGAGCGAGACAACTATGAGATTTTGGGGATATGGCTCAGTAGTAGATAACATGTTTGGCTCGCATGCTTTTACTTATTTCTTATATATATATATATATATATATATATATATATATGTGTGTGTGTATTATACTTTAGTATATACTATATGAGCAGTATATTTTATACATGAGTAGCCTGGGGATTTTACACGCATGTTTAGTATTTTTGATTTACTATCATTAGTAAATTATATTTACAGTTTTCTTTTATAAAAAAATTTTTAATTCAGTAGTAGTAGCAGTCTTTTTACTGTAGAAATCTTCGTTACAGGTATATTTTATTTATGATCTACAGTATATTTCCGCAGTACACAGTGACTTAGAGAGGAGGTCACTATAGTGTATGACCTATAAAACCCAGAAATTCTGCAGAAAACTATAGTTTGACATAAGTGGCTTTTTCAAAACATTTTCAAATCCTTTGAAAATGATTTTTGTTCAATTCAAAGCATTAAAAGCAAACTTAAAACATATTGCAAACATGTTTAAACACAATTTAAATGCAATTGACACATTTGAAACATTTTTGCAAATTATGAGGAATTAAAGGGAATATAAGACATTTAAAAACTAAATTTGATCAAAACACATCAAATGTATCATTTTTGCATGTTTTGACCTTGGGGAATTCTTACTTTACGAATTCATGTCATTTGTATTCAACACAAGCAAGTTTGATCCAATTTGACATGAATTCCAAATCATGCACATGTTATAGCTCAAACATATATATACATACCATGCTTGCATCAATTCAGCCCAGCCAATCAAACATAACATATCAATTCAGCATAGTTACAACATGACATTCACAACTTCATCAATCAAGTATATTATACAAATAAGGATTAGGATACTTACTTGGATTGATGACTTTTCTACACCACTTTTTCATTCATTTTCAGTGTATAAGCACAAGGAAACTCGTTCTTTTTCATCTTTGTCATCCGAGTTCTTCTTGCTCAATGCAGCAAGCATTTTCTTCTTGGATTTCTGCTTTTTCATTCTAAGACATTTTTGCTAGTAATGTCCTTCTTTTTCGCATTTATAGCAAGTTACCACTTTTTCTTTCTTTTTCTTTTTTCCCTTTGATAGGAACTTGCTAAACTGTAAGCACTCCCGCTGGGTATTACTGTTTACTACTTTTCTATAATTTAATGAAAATATAATAAGAGAAATATGGTCAATAATACCCAACATAAATACCTAAACTGAACTGAAATGCTGCAACGGTAAACTTGTGGTGCAAATGTATACATATACATATACATGCCCAAAACTTTATTATATTAAAAATATTTACAAAGTATGTGTATGATAAAACATGTACATTTACATGCAAACAAAACTGAACAAGCATGCAAACCAAAGCATGCTGCAAAACTTAAGGCAAAATGGATCCTAGACGACAGTCATCTCCTCCTCCCAACCCCTAAAATACTGACCTACAAGAGAAAGAAAAGTAAGGAGTGAGTGATATATTCACCCAATAAGCATTTCCTGTCTCTAACCCTAAACCAATCCTCCTCGGAGGATTGCCACATCATCACATACAGTAATAGACTTATACATGGGAAGAAACCAAACTGGTTCTCACGTGTCATCATTCTTATATTATGCTTTTCATTCTGCTATTTATCTCTTTACTGTTCTGTTACTTGTTTTCTGAAGTTCACGTATCATTACGTGGCTTTTCATATTCTGTTATACTGACATTCGTGTCTTATTACACGAGGTTTTATATCATGCTTATTTACTGTTTCATTATTTTGACTAATCTTAGCATTCTCTGAATGATATGCAACTGTGTATGTCATGTGAGAATGACATGCTATAAAACATGTTGAAATCATAGCTAGGCTTGAGCCTGTATACTGAAAATAGCTTTTTAAAAACTGTTTACTGAAAACTGATGTTGGTTCTTGGGATCCCATATCTGAAAAGTCATATGAAAGCTGATTTGAAAGCTATACTGAAAACTGTGTACTCGAAGGTACCTGTTATGCTGCATAGACTAATGAATACAGGGATTCGATACCCTGGCCATGTGAGTTTTTTATGCAAACACGGGCTATAAATTGTATGGGTAACGTGATGCCTCTGAATCTGATACTGAATTGAGCACCTCGTACTATAACTGCATCTGATCCTTGGATCAGGAAACCTATAATCTACTAACTGAGCACCCTGGTATATGCCAGTACATAGGGCTAGTAATGAGCATATAGCTCCTAATGCAACGGGTGTGCTGAAACTCACAAGTGCCCCATTGTATTCACCCTTGAAATTAATGTTTTTCTACTGAAAATATGAATTCAGATCCTTGGATCCGTTTCTGAAAACTCTGTATGGCATGTCATGCTATGCTATGTTACG
>JAJEJH010000515.1:81625-97593 GCA_026122585.1 Anacardium occidentale | reverse complement strand
AACCAATTTATTTTTTAAAAAATTTTAAGATTTTTAATATATTTTAAAAAAATTTTATATTTAAAAATTATTTTATAATTTTTATTTATTAAAAGATATTTTAATCGTTTTATTTAAAAAATTATAGAATAGGTTCGATTTTATTGAAAGAGTAGGAATGTTTGAAAACTTGGGGGTAAAACCTTACAAAACCCCTTCAAACTATGATGGGAATAAGTCGTTTGGCCTTATTTGAAACATATTCTCGAGAATTTATGGTACAGATTGATCAATCAGTGATACGACATAATTTAGATAAAAATCCGGAATAGAAGAAGTGGTTTAGTAAATTTAAAAAATTAATTAATGTCTAATCCAAAAGAAAAACCATTCTCGGCCCAATAAAATTTTGAACAAGAGAAAGAGACTTTAACTTTTCCTGTCCTTTTTGACCAGCACCGACTGTGAACTAAACCGACCCCATCACCCAGCCCCACCCCTACCCCTTCAATCGAGCTTGACTTTGTTTATTCTCGGATTTTCTTAGAATTTTTTTTCTAGTGCTTCAAAATAAACTAAAAGGCCGAACGACTCTTTCTTCCTTCGTTCCGCCTCTTTCTCTTATCTATTTTTTTTAATAGATGTGAATTTATTTTTCTTTTTTTTTCACTGAATTTTTAATAAATATTAATTTATTTCTTCCTCGTCTTTTTTTCTGTTTGCTTCTTTTCAAAAAAGATTTTTCTAAAAAATTGAAAAAATGGAAGAATTGCCATGAACGCTAAAGAAGAAGTATAATTAATGAAAAAAATATTTAAAAAAAATATAATCATCGATCAATAGTGAAAATGATTGAAAGAAAAGATTAACTGATAATAATTCTATAAAAAAATGACAACCGATAATTAATGATAAAAATGATTAAAAAAAATGGATAATGAATAGAAGCAAGATAATTGATAGAAAAACCATTGATAATAAAAAATAAAAGCTGGTAAAAAGAGAATGAATAAAAATAAAAATATAATTATAATTATAATTCTAGATGATGAAATAATAAATTAAATATTACTAAAGATGAATTAGTTGACCAAACTTTTGTTTTTTATAATAGATTTTTAATACTTTAATAAAATTTTAAAAAATATATTAATAATTAAATATTGTATTAAATATCGAAAATATCTTTTCCGTTAATAGATAATGATGAGGCATGACCCTCTTTTCACCAAACCATGGGCGGGAAATAGTTATCTAGCCTTTAAAACATTTCTGACTTTTACAAGTCTACAAAGGCGGGCTTGACTTTTGCTGCGCTGTCAGTTTCCTTTTGAAAAAATCACATAATACCACCCAAGATTTGGTTAACCATCAATTTTCACCATTCATTTTTAAAATGTCAAATACCCACCTTTAACCTGATTTCATCCATTTCTATTAGTAATTTCTTTTAGTTAAAAGTAAATTACTAATTTACCCTTTTTGAATGTAACGACCAAAATACTTTAAAATCAAATTCTAATAAATTGATTAGAATTTCAGTTTTCTAATCATCAACTTAGTGACCCAACTAATTTACCCTTTTATTTATCTGTTTTTCTATAATTTACACTATAATACAAGAATACTGTATCATAAGGGTTTTTCTATTGTTAGTTCATACAGTACCAATTCATAAAGGCCTAACCAATAAAAGAGATTTCATTACCTGCCCTTTTATTGATATAGAAGATTCAAGTATTAATAGCATTTGGAATGTTAGATTATGCCCTTAAACCTAAAAAGAGGCAAAGTTGAGAAAAATTATTGTCTAAACCCACCAGTTTCTTTAGCAAAACACACAACATAGTATTTGTATACAAAATTACTGCATGTTCGACAGTCTTGGCCTCCCATCTTTGTTTCCTTCTAAAATGGAAAAACTTCCTTTTTCAATGGAAAGAAAAAAATAAGAAAAAAATTGGAACATTACGTATGCCTAAATGATCAAATCGCAAAAAAAATGAAAGAACTGCTTATACACTGAAGGAAAAAAATGAACAACCTACATCTATCATAGTATTTTGTTTCTTCTATAATCATCGTTAATTTATGATGAGTGTAATATAATTAGATTAAAAAAACTACTTTTATATATTTGAACCCTATTTTTTTTTTTATTTTTTACATTAATTTATAATTCATTAAAGTTAACACATTATATGAATTCACCTATAATTATCACATTCTTCTTTGTTTCAAGAGTTGTTCTCTTTTTTAGAGTTATTCGAGTTTCATTCTTCATGTCAAGTGCATTGATGGGAGAAGCCTAAAAATAAGATGCAATATACAATATAGAAAAAATTTAAAATTGTTTTTACAATTAAAATAAAATCTATCATATATCGTAAAATAAATTATCTATTTAATATAATTTTTATATCATTTCTACAGTTGTAATTACGTTGGCCTTACCAACTTTTATATAAAATATTTTATAAGTAATGCAAATTTCAACCCCATTAACTTTTGCTTTTTTATTTAATTAAATTATTTTTATAACCTCCATGTTAAACGAATTTATTCGGGGTACTGTTTAAGGTGGATTCAAAATTGTTTGGTCAAAGGCTAGTCTTTAGCCAAACCTTGGGCGGGGTTTGGTGGTTTATGCTCAACTCGAGTGACTCACGGCATAGATCACATCGACACCGTTGCTGTTCTAGAATCTACTTGGCATATGCTACTGAGCAAAACAAAGATGGAATGACGTACTTACCAAAACCGCCGAAAGATAAAGGATGGAATGGCGAGACTAGAGCCATACATTATTTGATCTTATTGTCAGATTTTTTTCAGGAATGGGGTAGGCATCATCTGCGTCTTTCCCCCACCATAAACATATTTTTTGAAGGCCAAAGAACATGTTCCCACCCATAGTTTGAGGCCAGGACAAAATCACACCCGCTAAGTCTCAAAAACCTGAATCTAACCTATTAACTGTTAAATCCAACCGTCAACAGTAAATCAAGAATAAATTTGTTATTTTAGAATTAAAATTTATAAAAATATAAAATAATATTTAAATATATATTAAAATTTATAAAAAAATTTATAAAAAATTTTAAAATTTTATAAAATTATAAAATTTTAATTTTGGGTGGCCAGGCTCACTCCACCGGCCATGTCTACGCAAGTGGTACGCAGCTAGTGAATCCAGATGGTCGCTAGCTTCACCCGTTCTGAAGGGAGCCGATCCGCCTCCAAAATCGAAGCGAGCGTACCTGTGATCCGGGCCACTCCCTCTTTGGCGGTGGGCCGATCTAGCCTCCTCTCGCCAAAAAAAAAGGCCTGGAACTACTGGAGATGGTAGGCTTTGGCCCTAAGAGTCATTTCCAACTAAAGTTTAGGATGAAGGTGGCCGATCTGGCTATTTGGGAAACTACAAGTGGGTTCAACGGCCACCGGATGCCATTTGTTGCTACCACCGCCGCCGGTGCTACGGGCTGCGGGTCGGCTTTTATTTTTAAATTTAAAATATTTTTTATAATTTGCAAAATTTTAATTTTTTTTAAATTTTAATATATTTAAATATTATTTTTATTTTATTATAAATTTTTATTAATAAGGGTATTTTTGTTATCTCATAAAATAGGTTAATGAAATTAGATGAAAATTGGATGAAGGGTGGGAATCTGGGTTTTTAAAAGTGAGTGGGTGGGACTTTGTGCCGGCCTCAAACTATGGACTTTGTGCCGGCCTCAAACTATGGGTGGGAATAAGTCCTTTGGCCTTTTTTGAAGGCAATAGAGTATTCTAGAATTTCCAAAGCATTATGTATCCCTCTTTATAAACGCCTCCTGCCTCTGCAATTAACCTCATCCATCTACGCCCACTTAGCTATTTCCTCTCGGTGTAATCACAACGTCATGGCAGCCTTGAAGGTCCACGGTGCTGTTTTCTCGACAGCTTCGATGCGTGTTTTTGCCTGCCTTTACGAGAAGGGACTTGAGTTCCAGTTTGTTCCTGTAAACATGAAAGCTGGTGACCACAAATCTGAAGCATTTCTTTCCCTCAATGTAAGTATAATTTCAAGGGAGTTTTTTCATGTCTGCTTGTCAATTTGTTCCATACATCGATCGAACAGCACTAAAAATTATGCTACTTGGACAGCCCATTTCGTTGACTTGTTTTAATGATCAAAAACTCCATTTATGTGGGTTAATAGAAGATGTCTTAACTACATCCATGTGAAATTTCTTCTTGAATCTGACGGAGTTTTGTGTGGTTGATGTTGCCAGCCATTTGGTCAAGTCCCAGCATTAGAAGTTGGAGACCAGAAGCTATTCGGTAAATATAAATAATTTACAAGTGTCTCTCTTACTGATGTTGTGTGAGTATATGACCAGCCTTAATGTTTTCAATTTTTGCCCTGCAGAATCGAGGGCAATTACCCAATACATCGCTGAGGAGCATACTGACAAGGGCACTCAGTTGACATGCCCAGGTAAGCCCCTTGCTCCGCTTTTGGTTTGGAAGGAGGTGGAAGCACACCAATTCGACCCTGTAGCATCTAAATTGAACTGGGAACTAGTATTTAAGCCAATGTTTGGCCAGACTGCGGATCCAGCTGTGATTGAAGAGAATGAAGCTAAGCTGGCTAAAGTATTAGACATTTACGAGGCTCGATTGACTCAGTCCAAGTACTTGGCCTGCGACTGCTTCACCTTAGCGGATATGCATCACCTCCCTAATATACATTACTTGATGGGGACACAAGTCAAAGAGATGTTTGATTCACGCCCTCATGTTAGTGCATGGGTTGCAAATATTTCATCTAGACCAGCTTGGTCTAAGGTTGTTGCCATGCAGAAGCAGTAGGTATTAGCCACTTGAGAGTCACTGGTCTGTCATAAGATTTAGGCAGTGTTTTGGGGAGCTTTTCATTTTGCTTTTGGCGTGTTTAGTGTTCACATTGTGAATAATATTGATGCTGTAGTGTACTGCTTGAAGCTTGTATTGAATCAATTGTCTAAGACAGCTGTTGTTGTCTTATACATTGAGATAACAATGAATAAGCCTCTGTAGATTACGTGACTGACTTGTGACGGCAAGTATAATAAAATAAAACACTGTATGCCATCCAAATCTTGTTGAGGGTTGGAAATTGATATTTGAAGATTACAACCAAGATTAAAGGGAAAGTACAATATTAAAGATTAGGAATAAAGAAGAGCGTTATAAATATTGTTTTTAAAGTATTATTTGTTTTATTTTTTGATACTGTTATGGAATTAATTATAAATAGTATTAGTATATATGATAAGCTTTAAGAACTTAATAAAATTATATATATGAAAAATAAATTTTTGTAGTATATATGTACCAGGAAAAAAAATTGTAATTGGTGGCAAAACATTTTAGTTTTTAGTATAAAAAGTGGACATGTAAAGGGTTATAATTTTTTATCAAATACAACTGTTGAATTTTTTATCTATCAATTTAAACCTTACTTTAGTACGTTTGTTGTGAGATAAAATTAAATTTCTATATAGTATTTTAGTTTTGAATGTGTTATTGTTAACAGCCCATACTTGTAGTATCATAATCAAGATTTGTTATATAATATGTATTGGATATTAAAAAGCAGTAGAACTATGTGTAGTTAAAATAGATACTAAATTTGATACTAAATATATGTATAACTATTTAATTAAATAATTTTTAATTATATATAAAATAATAATCAATCATATTATGATTCGTTAATATTAATTGTAATTTATTCTTATTTTAGGTACACATAGCATTATATTTATTATAAAAGGTTAAATAACTATTTTTAACCCAAGGTTTTATGAAAATGACATATTTTTACCCTTTTAAGTTAAAAAATTTACTTTCTACCCTTTGTAAAAATTGTTAAAAAAATATGTAAAATTAAAAAAAAAACTTTAAGCTGAACAACATTTTTGCTCCCAAAAAATTAAATAATTTTTGAATCACTAATTTATATTAATTTTAATTAAAATTAATAAAAAAATTACTAGTACATACATGAATAAAACACCAATACCGTATAATCATATGTTTGAGGGAAGAAATATAATTTTTGAAAATTTTAAAGTCTCAATGAAAATATTCAAAGGTTTTAGAAAATTAAAAAAAAAAAACTTAAAGATATTTTTAAAAATTTTAAAATTTTTATATACTTTAATAGTTTTAAAATAATAATAATAAATTAATAGTGTAAATGTTTTAAAATACATGAAAATAAATATATGATAATTTTCATAACAATTTTAGGAAAATATCAATTTAAAATTTGAGTTTGTAATATTTTAAATGTAAGGACAAAATGTGGTTAATTGAGTGCGAAGGTGTCGAAAAAGGTCGAACTTTATCTGCGCATCCGGGGAATCGAACCCCGGTCAGTACCGTGGGAGGGTACTATGATACCACTACACCAGATGCGCTTGCTGGTGGACTAATTCCTATCTGCTTATAGGTTTAAAAAATTATGTCAAAAGGTTGACTCCAAGCCATAAAAACCGTGAACGTAGCCGCAGAGGCGGAGGCAACAAGAGGGGGAAAATGAGAATAGTAGGACTGACGGGCGGAATCGCATCAGGGAAGAGTACGGTCTCTAACCTCTTCAAGGCCAATGACATACCCGTTGTTGACGCCGACCTCGTTGCTCGTGTAACTTCACCTCATTTAACTTCTTCCCTGTTTTTTAGTGTTAATTATCATGTTCAGGATTTTATGATTTTATATCACAGTTTTAGATTCTCGATTTCTATATCGTTGAAATATTATAATTTCAATTAGAAAAAGTTTGTACAAAATTTCAATTACAAAAATCGGGAAATTTATGAAAATTGAATGGTCTTGATTTTGATTGCAGGATGTATTAAAGAAAGGCACCGGTGGTTGGAAAAAGGTTGTTGCGAGTTTTGGAGAGGAGATTTTATTACCTAATGGAGAAGTGGATAGGCCAAAACTCGGCCAAATTGTATTCTCTGATCCTGCCAAGCGCCAACTTCTTAACAGGTATCGATGGCTACTCTGTTTTTATTTGGTTCTTTTGTGTGCAAAACAAATTTTTAAGGGCTACATACTATTCTTTTTTGCCAAAGGATTGATTTGTTTTGATAGTAATTATATGTGGGATTCGGAATCATTGCCATTTAGTCTTTTCATATTACTTGAATTCTTATAGCAATCTTTGACTGCAAATTGCAAATTTCCAGTTTTTACTAGTTCTTGTTGGGCTTGATTGGTCTAACCTCTATTAGGATTTTTATCACCTGTGATTGCTTCAGTTAATTAAATTAATGATCATGTAAGGGCTTATTGAGAACTTCTGTGGCTATATTAAGTGAAAACTGAAATTTTCTACCGATCATAGAGCCATACAGTTGAATTTCTAGTGTTTTTTTTTAGTTGGACTTGTCTTGATGAGGTGAAGGAACTTTATATATTCCTGAAAGATCTTACTTGATATTGTTTATCAGTTTTTGTTGCATTTTTCTTGATAATGCACTATCTGGGAGTTCAATCTACTATTTGTTGCAGAATTGCAAAATTATATAGGTTTTGACATTCAGATTTCATCTTTGTTGCAGGATATTGGCTCCTTATATCTCCTCTGGCATCTTTTTTGAGGTTCTAAAGCTGTGGATAAGGGGATGTAAGGTTATTGTTCTTGATGTACCTTTGTTATTTGAGGCCAAAATGGATAAGTGGACAAAGCCCATTATTGTTGTATGGATTGATCCTGAAACACAGCTTCAACGGCTTATGGGAAGAGATCGAACAAGTGAGGAGGATGCTAGAAATAGGATAAATGCTCAGATGCCATTGGACATAAAAAGGAGCAAGGCAGATATTGTGATTGATAATAATGGATCACTAGATGATTTGAATGATCAGTTCCGGAAAGTATTATTCCAGGTCACAAGACCCTTGACTTGGATTGAATTCTGGCGTTCGAGGCAGGGAGCTTTTGCAGCTCTCATTTCTGTTATTGTAGGTGTTCATCTATGCAGAAAGACTTTTAGCAACTTATGATTACCTCAAACTTATAGTACTCAAGATTTTCTTTTGTAATTTAATCAATAAAACTATTTCTGGTTTATTCAGCAGGTTTTATCAATTACTAACTCTTGGAATTGGACCTTAAGTGCTTAAATGATTGGTTGACTGTCTGATATATTCATAATGATAGAGAAACAAAATAAAGCCATATATTAGTAGTGGTAGCTGTTTTCACTTCTCAAAGCCATTGGTTCATACTAAGTTAGAGATAAGTTAGAATGGTTAGGTGTAATGTTTTGTTTTCTTCTCTTTTGCTTGATAATGTTGCTTGTCATCTCTTGCAAATTCTGCTTTTGCCTTATGGAGGCTTCCCACTGGAAAGCATTACTACAAAACAACTTAATTGTTAGAAGTTGCTGCTCTATTTAATAAACCGCTTGTTCTGAATCAGCCCAGAAGCGTTTGGTGGCTATAATAGTAATATGTCCTAAAGCAGAAAGAGGTACTATTAGACATAAATCTAGCCTCCGCAAACAAGTAACGACATAGATTGCTGTGAATGTCCCCGAGGGGTAAATCTGAACATGGCCGGTGATACGGGTAGATCTCAACAACCTCATATTGGGTAGGGTTCATTATTCAGGCGGCCAGGCTAAGTCAATTCCGACCCAAGTTCCCTGCCTCGAGAATATGATACCAATACCAGAACTCTATGCCACACATAATGCTCGGTCAAGTTTCCATGCAAAAATTATTTTAACAATGAATTGGATTGTTAGATTATTAAAAAATTTCTGACGAATTCGGTGAATCGAATTAAATGGATATTGAAATTACGATTTGGATGACAGCTTTAATTCATTGATAGTGGGGCATTTGAATGCCCTCCCCCACTACTTGAATTCGAGTATTTTTACTGGGGTGACCTGAAAGCTTTATTGTCTGACTATTATAGAGAGTATGATGTCTTACTGTGACCTAGAAATGCAAAAACAGAAAATGATGATGTAAAGAAAAATGTCTCCTACCATATGGCTCCCACCATCAAAATAGGGTTTTGCTTTATGTTTCATTCTGTCTAATAGATATTTAATTGCATTGATCATTTAAGGAAATGAAGTAGGCATTCTCATTTATCCTGGAACAAACTTTAAATTCAATTGCAGTCCGTATTCCCTTGATTCCTGTTTAAGACTTAAAGCTCTGCTCAAAGACTCAAAGATTTCCATTTTCTTCATCTTCACTTTCAAGCCATTAAGCTCTCTCTCTTTTCGACATGGCTACAAAACCAGCTGAAGAATCTCCACAGCCACTGAAATACGAGGAGAGTTGTATTTTCTTAATAATATATATTCCACTCGCAGAAACCACTTCTTCACTTTTTAATTCAATTATCAATAGTGTTTTACAGACATGGGACTTGAAGGTTTCTATCCATTGCGAAGGGTGCAAGAAGAAAGTCAAGAAAGTTCTTAAAGGCATTGATGGTACTAGATATTTCTTCTACTATCTTCCTACATGTATTCCGAATTTTCATTATTAAATTTCTAGCATGAGTTCACTATATAAATCACTTTCTCATCTTGCAGGTGTAATTACATACGTTGTAGATTCGCAGCAGCATAAGGTTACCGTAACAGGCAACGTTGAAGCAAAGACTCTTATTAAGAAGCTTTTGAGATCAGGAAACACGCCGAGCTCTGGCCACAAACGCCTGAAACGAAGGAGGAGAAAAAACCCGGAAAGCCCAAGAACAATGACAAACATATGAATGCTAAAGATGATTAGGAAGTTGGTGGGTATGATAAAAAGGATACATCAGCAAAGCCTGAAAACGCCATTTCCACTAACAAGCCACGGGAAAGTGTTGACATAAAAAGTGGTGAAAGCAAGGAGGAAACTACTCGTGGTAGTGGTGGCAAGAAGAAGTAGAAGAAAAAGAAAGGACAAACGGGTAATGGCAGCGGTGAAAATGCTGGCAATGCAACTGCGGCTGCAAGCCCAGACTCAGCTGGTTCTCCTATGGCTACTCACCAACCGATTCCATCGATGGCCACGGTGAATCTGGGTCCCCCACAAGTCGACCCTCCAAATCACCAAGAATAGGTCACATGGTAGGAACAAGATGTAGAAATGGAGATATTGTGAGATTTATGATGGTAGGAACAAGATGTAGAAATGGAGATATTGTGAGATTTATGATGGTAGGAACAAGATGTTCGAATTTTTGGTTTGTCAAATTGCATGAAATCGGGACTTAGAAACATACAGTATGATGCTTGGATCTGTTTCACATCATTTGTTCGCAAAATTGCATTAAAACAACTAGAATCAACAAAAAACCAAGATTGAAGCTGTTACAATTAAGATCATTGACGTGGACTGATCAAATGCCTTATGCTTTTCACTTATTTAATGGCCGAAATCAATTAGGGTTTTTTAACACAATTATATTCCAATTGGGTTGGAAAAACTTGATTAAACAACCCGTCTGATAAATGGGCAGTCCATATTTGTTAGTTTGCAGGTCAACCTGACTATTCAATTGGGTGACTTGAGCTAGTCAACCCTCATCGAGTTAATTAAATAGCCAATGGTTAACAATTGTAGTTAATTGTCCACCAATACAACACGTGTGACTTTATTCCGTCATGTGAAGGCGCATAAGATAACATTTTGATGGGTCGTTAATGCATGAAGGTATGTGAGACTATGTAAAACATTTTTGTCGAAGCTTGACAAGGCATTGATATTTGGTTTAATAAGCGAGCTCAAATTTAGTAGGTCTTATATAATAGATTCAAAATATTATGACCATAATTTGACCCTATGAATGGTGAATACATATGAGTGATGTTATTGACCCTTCATAGATTCTCTTAATAAATCCCATTCACTACTTCTAAATTAATTATAATTTTCCTTTGTAAAAACTACTAAATAGGATATAATTTTTGTTTAATTTACAGTTTTGTTTTCCTTTCTCCTCATTTATCAGGTTCCTAAATTTTCAGGTTATATTTGAAGCATTTTGTAATATATATATACTCATTGAAGGGAAAAAATTAAGTACCCATGATCAAAATTGGACTCAATAATACATTACTACTAAAATTTTGTTCAACTTGATACTGGTGATTGAGAATAATATAATTGATAAAGTATAATATTTGAAGTAGAAATTTAAGCAAACTGCAGTAGGGTTATTTCATAAATAGCTTTAATTAAAAATATGTGAGTTTAGGATAAAAATACAGATAGATACCCAAAACTTTTCAAGCATGGTAGACTTGGTCACAGGTTTCTCTGATTATTAGAAGCCCTCCTCCACATTTCAAAGTGCTCTATCAACCACTAGTTGCTACCTTTTAAATATGTAATGAAGAAAGAAATTATAGTTTCCCCAAACTTTGTGGGAAAAATGTATTTTACTGCCGGCTAACCTAATTCGTATCTTATTTCAGCTTCATACTGATACTGATGCCAAACTTACAAGTTCCTTTGCTCTTTGATTCCTTGTCAACAACATGGCAACTTCTCAGAGGCTGCAGCGCTTGGAATCTCAATCTTTCAAAAAGAAATTCGAATTTAAAGGGGCATCTCACTAAGTGCCAAGCGTTATAGGAAAGAATAGCACATGTTCCATTCGAATAATTAAAGTGATTTATGCCGTCTTGCAGTTTTAGATTCTTAATATATGTAAATATCTGAGCTTCCAATTTTTTAATCAAAATTTATTTGTGACAGACAATTTGTTATACTGTCCACAACAAGCCAGGAATCTTTCTTTCTTTTTTTTTTATGAAAAAGGAATTCAATAAATGAAAATATGCGGAGTTTGGAATAATTGGCCACCACTCAATCAAAAAGGCCAGAGCATATATTTCCACCCATAGGTTGAGGCTGAGTTAACTGCCACCTCCAAATTTTTTTAAATTTAGTCTGTCGTCTTTTAATCATATTTAATATTAAATATATTAATAAATAATAATAATTTAAAGGTATTTTTTTTTTTAAATTTAAAATTTTATAAAATAATAAAATAAATTTTATATAAAATTAAATATTTAAAAATTTAAAAAAATTTTAAACTTTTTTAAATTTTAAAATATTTGAAACCTTGGGGTGGCAGTTTGTCACCACTTCAAACTATGGGTGCGAACATGTCCCTTGACCAAACAAAAATTGCGAATCTGATCTGTCATCCACGACTATAAAGAATCTAACTTATCCGGAGGAGACAAGTTGGGCCTGCCACTAAATGGGATATTGATAGGTGGTTGTCCTTATAGTTTATGCATTTATATCCACTCAGGTCTTCACTTGTGGTTCTAATATCTTACCCAGATTACTGAGCTTCCTTTGATAGGCAACGATGAAACACCAACACTCTTCTGGTGATCTTCGTCATGATTCAAAGGGAACCATCGGAGAAAAGCTCAGGCTGGCTTTCGAAGCGGCCAGGGTTGCTATGGCTGGAGATGGAATCGAAGGAGGGCATAACCCTTGGTTTACAACAAGAACCAAGAGACGAAATCCCAACTATAGTGCAGAAGAGCCCATCAGAACTATGATGTTCTTGGGATCATGGAGTCACACATAATCTGTGATTGTGAACATTACAATGAATTACTCACCGTCAAGTTGGATCAACACCTCTGGGTTCTTTCTTGGAATCCATGTCTGAGGGTTTATGAAAACTGTGGCTGATGCGATGAGGATTTATTAATTATATCTGCTCAATTATTATATTATACGTATGTATGTATGTATGTATGTATGTATGTATGTATGTATTAGCGGCCAAGATTAAAAGCCTGTGTGGTAAACGTGTTACATAGTTTGGCCAGGATAATAAGAATCAAAATATTTTCATGGAAGTCATGTTATATCGTCTGTCCTTGTATGCTTGCGCTATATGCTTGAAAGAAGAGGATGTTAAGGATTCATGTATTTTCAGAAATATCATCTCAACCTTTCAATTGAAAACCAAGCAAGAGCAAAGAAGAATATAAAAAAAATTATTACTTTTTTTTACATTAAAAGGGGACAATCACTATATGCTATTGATAAATTATTCGTAGAAGATAGCTATACCTTAAAACAGCAATACAAAGACTATATTATAAAAGATAATTAAGAATAAAATATTGATAAGGAATGGCTCTTTCATGCATATAAAAATCCAATAACAGCAGATCATATCAGCTTATCTGGTCATTTGATTGGTTATTGGTTTGTTGTAATCCAAGATGCAGGGAAGAATTTCTTCACGTGATATATTTTTCCAAAAATTCCCAGCAAGGACAGAAGGACTTGCTGAGACAAAAAGGCCAAGACCTGTTACAGTATCCACTGGGGCCTCGTTTGGCATTTGATCACGGCAAAGCTGTCTCTCAGACGAGTCCATCTGAAATTGCTAATTACGCAGAAGAAACTACTTCCGATGAAATGCCTTTTCTTTACCAGGGGCATATGGCCTTTCCTATGAAGTGGGCTAGGCTAGGTTGATAAGTCTTGAAGGCTTGCTGGTGGGCTGTCGCCATGTGGCCCCATCCATTCGTTTGTGTCATGTTTCCAGATAAACCCATATATGAAGACTCGCTAGGAATGAACATCACAAATAATCCCAACTGTATAGTTCTCAAATTACAAGCCTACTTTGTTTAGTAACCTCACACACGTCTCAAAACATCATGTTTGAAGCTCGACTTTGAGGTTAGCCTCAAAGTCTAAGAGAAATCTACTGAAAGGCAGACGAGGAAAATTTGGTGCTGCGGCTATCTAATATAAGCAAAATTAGGATCACACTCATATCTCCCTCTTTTCTCTTATTCCTCTTTGTAGCCAATTGTGTATTACAATGTCACGTTGCGGTAGCTGTGCCATATAACTTTATTGTAAAATATTGTTTACAATTTGAACCCCCAATTATTAAAAAACAAATCACTTTTGTGATTACTTAAGTCAATTCTATAGTTCAATAAAATTTCTATTTTATAACAATTCTAATAAATCTAATTATATTTTCTATTTTATAACATTTATTGTAATATGAATATATTTTCGTTTCAAATTTACTCTCAAAATTTTGATTATAACATTCGTAAGAATTCTTGTATATACAGTGAAAATAAGAAGAATACTTTTAAAATATATGATTTTAAATTCCAGGTATTAAAATATATTAAAAATTTATTTGCAAAATATAAAATAAAGTGTACATTATTTTCAATTTTAGGGTACCCCCGGGGGTTTAAACTTTTGCATTTTGGTCCAGTACGCGTAATTACATCTACTTGCCCAAATCATAAAAATAACTTTTTTACCTCCTACTTTTTCATATCGTGCGTGCCCATGATCTCTTAACATTTTGTACAAATTATAATTTAAATTCTTATCAATTGTTAATGCAAATAGAGAAATAAAATAAATTTAAGATTAAAATTTATGCGTCTAAGTCAGATTCAGGATAACAAAATAAATATAAGATAAAAATTTATGCTTCTAAATCAGATTCAGGATAACAATAAATGGGATTCCCATCACGGTAGGAAATCCACCAATATTATAAAAATATAATAACTGTAAAAATAATAATAATAATAATAATAAATGGAGATGGCTGCATATTTGGGTCGTCCAGATCAAGGCAGGAGAGATTCAACTCAGCCCCGTTTAATTATCATAAATGATTATTATGACATAGGCGTGGCGGAGGGGAACCAGCTCCTAAAATTAAAAATAATAGGCTAAAGGACTTATTCCCACCCATACGTTGAGACAGGGACAAAGTGCCATTCTCCCGTTTTTAACTATTTAATTAAATTTAATATTAAATATATTAATAAATAATAATAATTTAAGAGTATTTTTATTTTTTAAGATTAAAATTTTATAAAATAATAAAATAAAATTTCTATTCCAAATAAAAGTTTTAAAAATATTTAAAAAAATTTTAAAAATTATTTTATAATTTTATTATAAATTTTTAATTTTTAAAAGATATTTTAGTTATTTTAATATAAAAATTATATAAAATACTTATAAAAATAAAATACTAAATTTTTGAAACTTGAGGGTCACACTTTATCCCCGTCTTAATCTATGGATGAGAACAAATCCGTTGGCCAAAAAATAAATGGAGATGGATGAATAGTTTGGGTCATTTAGGCAGGACAGATTCAACTCAGCTCAGCCCATATAATTTTAATCGGGTTCTATGATAAATGATCATGACTTGCATAAACAGAAGATAGTTCATCTGAATTTTCAAAACCTAACCCTGACTTTTTTCATCGGTTGCTAACGGGATCACGCAATGCAACCTCAAGAATCATATTCAAAGTAATTACAGTAATTGAATAAATTATCAAAAATATTTTTTTAATCAAATTGATCCATATATACTCTAAATTAATAAAATTATTTTTTATAATCTTATTAATTTTGAAAATATAAAAAAATAAAATAACACTCATCTTTGTTTTTTTTTTCTATTTTGTTAAATCACATTTATTATGAATTGATTAATTTTCGTTGGGTTCGCTGGGTGTGCTTTATTAATTTTGAAGTATAAAACAAAACTATCTATAAATAGCAATTTTTTAACTCTCCACGCATGCTTTCGAATAATAATCGTGCCAATTCTTTCGGCTAATACTCGCAAAAAAGCTGATTAATCGTGTCAGAATGAGTGTACGGAAGTAATACCAATGTGTAGATATTGAAATTAAACTCGATATTTGATAACATAACATTTTCCAACTTGCTCCAGACGCAATCTCGGCATTGTCTATTCATATGACCTGTAAGGATTGGGGCTGAGTCTCACCGACTCCGATTGGGGGCTCAGCGGCAAATCGGAACAAGTACAAACTCAAAAAAGTTTTGAATTGGCCAATTTCGATCCATTTTCAACATTAAAAAATAAAATGCTCAGGATGCTTTAGGTAAATAATATAGTTGTGAAT